>MKEJ01015877.1:0-29499 GCA_001753735.1 Embelia ribes
CCCTGCAAAACACACGTCACAAAACACACACATATATATGGTCATGTGCTATCAAATCAGTAATATACCCTATCACTACACTATTGTCACTGCCCCGACTAACCCAAAAATTAGCAAAAATATTGTACATAATATCATTAAAACATTTATAAGATAAGAGTGTCTGACTTGTACTTCAACTTAAAGTACAATAGTCACCAATGAGTAAACCCCTTTGTCTACGCATTCCTCTCAACTCATAGCTGATCTTATGTGTAAATAGTGCAATATAATATTTATATATATTCCAAATATACATCCACAATACTCCTTATACTCTCTTAAATATCGTAGAAAATATTGTCAGTCCATGTGCTATTTTACATAGAAAAAAATGACTTACTTTTTCCTAAAATGCTATTTTAATTTCTACCAGAATTTCTCAAAATTTATATTTTATTAAATCTTTATTTTCTCCCATAAAACATATATGCCCATGACTTATAATATTTTCCCAACATAAAACTCATATTTATTTACTAACAACAAAACCATTTATTTATATCTGAAAACCAATAATTAAAATAATATCACCCATAATAACAAAATATATATTTTTTCTCCAAAATTTATCATTTTCCAACCCATCTTTAATTCTGAAAAAAAAAAAAATCAAAATCACAGAAAATATTCATCATTCATTAAAATAACTTTTAGTTTTTTTGAACTTACTAAAATTACCCAAAAATAACAAAAAATATATTAGAAATACATGTCATACCAAACATCTCATTTTTCTTGTAAACTAATGAATTTTCAAAAATCGGGAAATTTTCATAAAAATTCAGAAAATATATTTTCTATACTAAAAATTATTTACTACACTAAAATACTAAAATTTTTCCAAAAATTACGCAAAAATTAGAATAGCACATGGATGGCTCAATCAACAATTTTTCCATAATTTCCTGCATTTCCAAAGGTAGAAATAATTTTCAAAAATTTGAAATTCTATTATTTGTTTTGAAAAATCAATTTTTAACTCAAAATCACTCAAAAATTTACAAAAACTAGTCTAAAAATCAGAAAAATATTCAATTTTCATGAAAAATTCCTCAAAACATCATATTTGTTCCCAAAAAATTTAAAAGTATTAGGTTTGATTCGGAAATTTTGAGAAATGTGCCCACCGAGGCCTTAAATACATTGAAAATCACTTATATATGTTGTTTAAAATCATGTATAACTCTACAATAAGATGATCTAGCCAAAATATGTTGAATAACCAAGATTATACCTCAATACACCTGAAAAATGAAACACGAGGTGCTTTCGAGTCTGATAGACGCATACACGAACTTCGTTTCGGCAAAAACTAGAGCTCCCGAACCCCTATTTTTTTTCTTCTCTTTTTCTCCCTATTTTCCTCACTTATTTGTTGAGCCTAATATGTATAAGTGCATGTGCAGTGTGTTGTGCGTGTATGTATGTGCGTGTATAAGAAGCCACTTTAAGAATCCAAGTTGCTTCTTAAAAGCCACTAATTAAAATAAATAATAAAAAATATATATAAATATAGTTATAAAATGTATTACAATATTCAATATTAAAACAATCACTATCATAACAATATTCACTATTAAAATAAATAATATGTGTATATTCAAGTATTTTTAAATAATAACCCCTTTGTTGTTAATATATATATATATACCTTTCTTAAAATTAATAAAATGAAGAACTTAAGTGAGCATAATCACGGACAGGTCCATAATTCATAGACAGGGGTCGAGTCCACTTAAGTTATTTAAGGGGTTATATATATTTTTTTCGGGGGTATTTAAGAGCAAATTTTTTTTTTAATTATTTATAGATATTTCGGAGGAATTTTCAGAGTTGGGGGAGGGGTGTTGTAGCGCCTCCCTCCGCCCCTCCTCGGTCCGCCGATGAGGCTAATATGGTTATTTTACATAAAAATCAAACTTTGATTACAACTTGAGTCCAAAGTGTAATTTCCAATACCTTAGGGGTAGTCGGAAATAATCAGAAACTTCATGGGGGCAAATCATAATTTACCCTTTTTTTGTAAATTTTGGAAAATGTTTGTAGAGTTGGCATTCTTAATATATTATTTTTTATAAATATTTCGGAGAAGCTTCGGGGGTCAGAGGGGACCGTAGCCCCTTCCTGCCCCCTCCCTGATCTGCTAATGAGTGTAATATGGTTATTTTACATAAAAATCAAACTTCGATTATGACTTGGATCCAAAGTGTAATTTCCAATACCCCAGGGGTAATCTGAAATAATCAGCAACCTTGTGGGGGCAAAGCATAATTTACCCCTTTTTTCTTCTGTTTTTTGGCAAATTTTGGAAAATGGCTATAGAGTTGGCATCCTTAATATATTATTTTCCAAATCTCAGAATAACCTGATCATTAGTATTTTTTTTTTTTTTTGGTATGAGAAAACACAAACGTAAATGACTATAAAAAGGCTAGTTTACTCTGTGAAAGCAACATATATTATTAATATATTATTTTAGAGCGACTTTCTTTCCATAATCGAACCAAACTTGTAACAATTTGAAAACTTGGGAACCATGAATGTTGAATTGAAAGGATAATGACCAAATACACTTTTTATTGAAGCTATAGGATCACTTTTGTAATTTACCCTATTTTAGTACCTTCAACTTTGGTCTCCAATTTTGTTTTCTTTAGTTCAAACCCTCCAATTTTCCTTTTCCATGTCAATATAATCTATAATACTAACGGCATTAACTAATATTATTAGTCATTAGAGAAAAGTGAAAAATAAATTAAATAATATTTACTAGGATACAAAATATTAAAATTTGAATAAATCTTTTTATAAAAAAATGATCTAATTTTATTTTTATCTACAAATGATCTTTTTGAAAGCTACAATAATCAAGCGATATTTATTTACAAGAAAATATTTGCTAAATGTTTATGCTAATATTCGTTATAAACTATGCAATTGTAAAAATTAATACCTAATTGTTTAGTTGGGATCCAACTTCTTTAATTGTGCGCATTTGTATATATATGTTTTTATACCTATGTGTATTGGGTATTTCTTTGTTCTACTAAAAGTGTTAATTTTAGTAATAAATATTATCATGTAAATTTATACATATTTACAACTATCACTCGATATAATATTTAAATAATAACTTGTAAATATTAATATTAATCTTTAGTTAACGAAAATTTTGTCGTCGTTAGTGTTTAGACCATATTGATGAATAAAAAAAATTGAAAGTATTAAATAACGAAAAACAAAAATTGGAGAATGAAATTGACCATTTAGTCAAATTTTAATAGACTAGTAAATACTTTACCCCTAAATCATCAGGTCGTAAAACGGGAGCTAGAGCGAAGAGAGTAAGGCTTGTAGTTCAAAAAATGTTAAGACTGATGGGCGAATATTGAGATTTGGCTATATTTGTGAAGGCTCACAATTTGATCAAGGTAAAGTAGTTTACAAACCAGATATGTTCTTTTCAATTTTTATTACTTTTTTTTTTTAAGAAAGTCCTCTTTATATAGGCTATAATCCTATGCTAATACGGAAATCAACCAAGCAGTATATATTAATTTAGTGTCAAAATAATAAACTATACAGGAAATAAACCATTCATTAAAAATGTTTTTCACTTTTCTTTTTTTGAGAAGTTGTATATTGAGGTCATCTTAGTGGATAATGTATCAGATTTGTGTTTGGAATTCAGAAAATGTTTCGGAATAATTGAAATAGAAGTTTATGATTTTTCATGAGCAAGGAATTTTTCATTTTTTATTTTTTTATAATCTATATTCAACTTTTATGCCATTATTTCACTCTTCTGTTTTGCTTTCTCGATGATCTTTGTATTAACTGTCATCGTTCAGAGGGGGCTCATAACTTCATCGAGTTTATGATCTTCTCATCATCGCAAAGATTTTGGCTATTGTACAAACTCTTGTGTTCGGAGATTATATCAATATGGCATTCTATATTGCTTTAACATTTCGTTATGATAATTATTAGACCATATCATTGCGACTTTCTACATTGCGACTTTATTTTCCCTTCTCTAAAGAGGGTGACAGGCAGGTATTTTTGTGATTAACATATATTTCTTTGCTTGTTTCATCTGCACTTTAGTTTTTCGGGGATTGTATGAGCAAGGCTTTGCCACTTCTCAGATTTTCATGAATCATGATCTTTCATGAGCAAATAGTTGGGATTCTATACGACCCTCTTGTCATTTTCCCGGTTCTTCTGAATTGCTAATGTTTCTAATAGTAAATTAAAATCGTTATGATACTTTATCTTGGCTGATTTAAGAGACAATTCTCGGTTCAGAACAATTGAAAATATGGTTCATGAATCATGATCTTTCATGACCAAGGATTTGGGTTTTCTTTGCAACTGGTCATTTTCTGACTGTACTGTATTGCTAACATTTCATTTTAATATTACTTACAAATGTTATGATTCTATAATCTTTTGCTGATTTAAGAGATATAGGCAAATAATACACGAGTTCTTCACAGGCACTGGTGCTAACTATCAACGCCTAAAACATGACCGCATGATCGGATATGGATGCATGGAAACATTTCTGAAAGCGAGGTCCAGAAAGGAACAAATTTGAAGCCTCATCGCAAATCAATCAAGCATGTAATTCAGAAAGGGACAAGTTTGAGGCTTCGTCACAAATCAATCGAACATGTAAATCTGAGAAGCGATGTCTTGAACCAATCAGTCAATCCCTTCGAGCAAGCCCTCACCGGTGTATGCGCTATTTGTCCATGGCTTCCAAATTGAGGACCAATATCAGAAAAAGGCTAAGTTGGAAGAATATGTAGTTGCAGTCAGCAAATGAAAGTAAATCAGTTGCAGAAGTATATGAATTTATTCTCAAGTCTCAACAAAGAACAAATCAATCCTTAATCCTAATAGCTCTGGAGTTGGCTAAATGTAACCAAAATAAGACATCAAACACATCAAACTTTGCTAACGCGAAAATTCCAAAGCAACTAGTTTCTATTTAAGGTAAGTTGCTCATCAGTTTTTTTCTAAATACATGAAAATTTTATACTGCAAGTTCTTAAACCTAATTATTCATACAATCACTACTTTGATGCTTGCTTACACTAATCATTGACTTGGTTATTATGTAAAAGATAAAGGTCTAACTTTCAATGTTGATGAACTTGGTCTCGGACCATTAGATCATCCAAATAAGCCCACTTCACAACCTCATTTAATCAGATAATATAACCTCAAAACGACATTTTTAACATTGGTAGCTCAAAAGCAGTAGAAAAGTATACAAATTTTACATAAATTCAATTCCGAACAGGCCTCAAATGTTTCTAGATATGCATTGATGATTGCCGTACTCTAGCTATTTCATCTGGCAAAAGAGTACCATGAATGTCCTGTTTATTCGCGATTACTAGTAATGGTGCACCTGATAACCTCTGTCAAAATGATCAAAAGAACACTTCTTAACTATACGTTTAGGACAGAAAACACTGCATCTTCATGATACGTGCAAGAGAAAGATATGAAGTGGGCAGGGTGGAGAAAGATTATACGAAGCGAAAAACACGAAAAAAGTAAAAGTACCGTAAGTCTTCAAAAGATTATGAAGTTCGAATTTGCAATCATCGAGCCTTCTCAAATCAGAACTATCAACAATCCACACCAAACCATCAGTTTGCTAAAAGTGGTTTCTCCAGTATGATCTGATCGTCCTTCGGCCCCTCACGTCCCATACATTTTAGGTATACCTGTTATATTCAAATAGACCATATAACTCATTTACATCATTACAAATTATAACTTCAAATCTTCGAACGACTGTTGAGATCCATATTCAATTGGTATAGGGTTTACCATTTGTATATAATCACTTGGTTACACTCCCAGAGCAAGCTAGTTTTTAAGGTGAGCTTCATTTATTTTATTTTGCGAAACTAAACGAAGGAAATAATAAGAACATACAAGTCTATGAGATTCTATCTAGAGTGAAGGGGGAAAAACATAATAATACAGACTTCGACTCCAAATTCTTGAGATTAAGGCTTTGTTTGTTCTTCTTGTTATCGACATTTACCAACTCAATACTGCAAAAGAGTTTGACGTTATATACAAGCATACATGAACCAAAGTTGGCCTAATAACACTAGCGCCCTCTCCATTGATTTTTAGCACAATCGTAGTCTTTCCAGAGTTATCGAGTCCCCTGCAGCAACAACCACCAATGCATAAGCATAGATGAATATGTACATAGCTATGTAGTATAGATTATAGACTACGCTAGTCGTGATTTACGAGCACACACCATGACTATCCGCATTTCTTTTTCTTTTCTTGATCTTCCTAATGATGCCAAGAAGCCCCATTACACTCTAAAGAAGAAAATTGAGTGATAGTCTTGAGGGAACCCTTGCAGTTAGAATACTGATTTTTTATTTATTTTTTAAATCTCAGATTTTTAACTGTAACTACATATATGCACGTTATTTAAAACCTTATAATCGATTTTTTCATTAAAACTCCTTCATTTATATTTTAGTTTTTATTTTTATATCCTAAATTTTATTTCGCAAATATAATTAAGTTATTTCTAAATAAACTTTAGCTTTTAACTCTATGTATTTGTGTTATCTAAAATGTGTAGGCTTAGAAATGTCATAATTGAAACTAGAGGACCAAATATCTCGTATCTTAACTATATATATGTGTTATTTGAAATGTAAGACCAAAAGTGTAACAATTAAAAGTAGAGAGGCCAAATAGAATTTATCTTAATTATATATTTGTGTTGTATTTGAAATAGGGGACTAAAAGTGTAAGAATTGAAAATAGAGGGGTCAAATAGAAGTGTTATTGGGGTAAATTTTAGGAAAAATCGAAAATACACTTGTTGTTTACGAAAAATGCATCAAGGATGACTATTAGGGTCGCATTCTATAATGTTAGTATACTAATTGAAGATTATTGAAGGTTAGTATACTAATCAAATTTTCACTGAAATATTGGTGTACTAAAAGGAAATTTGCCATTTAAAATATGTCAAAATTTACATTTACCAATTCCATTTTGTTGGTGAGTCCCAACACAAGTGAGTTCTTGTAATATGTCATAAGTATGAAAATTTTCTTTTATGTGCCTCGAAAGGAATTCCTGCACATTATTGGAACGAAGATATTTGATTGTAACGTTAAAGTGATTATTGGAACGAAGATATTTGATTGTAACGTTAAAGTGATCGTGGGCTCTATTTAGAAAAAAAATTAAGTTAGCAAAATCATCAGACTTAAATTTCATAAATAAATCCATATGTTTCGTGTACAATTATCCATAATAGTAAGGAAATAACGAACACAATACGTAGAGGGCATATGGTACCCACCCAAAATGTCAACAAAAATACCAAAAAAATGAATACCATTCCAATGATCAACTGAAGATAATTTGCTAACTAAGAAAGCAAGTAGCGAGATTGATTGCTTGAAATAAGCTCCGATTTTTTTTTTCTCAGTTCCGAACAAGATATATTACTTTATATATATATATATGTGCTCTCCGCCTCCCCGACTAGGTAAATCAATCTATCCTTTTTTCCAAGAAGACGGCAATTGGATTCTATTATAACAAAACTAAGGAAGCTAGATTATGTTTCATTAAAGTTTTCTTTTTTATTTTTATTGTTTTTATGATGTACCAAGTATGCAATGTGAGAGGAACTTTCCTTTTTTGCCCTCCTTGTGATGGGCTCTTAATGTTTGGTCTGCTTTTTTTACTTGAAATGGGCCTTTTCCTTGTTGAAGAGCCACATAGATACTATTGTGGGCTTTTGATATATATATAGAGAGAGAGAGAATAGGTCTTTTCATTGTTTGGTGTACAAGACGTACAAATTGGGTACAAACCATTATTAATTCATTGATTGTAAAGTAGTTACGAGAATTTATAGTTTTTTCATAAATTATAAAAATTTTAGTACTCTCTCTCTTGTCTTGTCTTTCTTTATCTAAAGTTCTACAATAGTATGATTCAAGTAACCATCATTAGAAAATTTTGTAAAATAAAAATCAAGCGTCGTATTATTACTATATAAAAAAATTAGTACTCTCTTTCTTGTCTTGTCTTTCTTTATCAAAAGTTCTACAATATTATGATTAAAGTTACTATCATAAAAGATTTTGTAAAATAAAAATCAAGCGTCGTATTACTATATTATAAATTAAGCTAACTTGTACACTTCTTCCAAAAGTTGTTTGCCACATTGACTCAAACTATGGGCCAGTATGACATTGTTGTTTAGTAGCCTAATTAAGTATTCCTCAAAAAAAAAATTTGTTATATTGACGTAAATTATGGGCTAGTTTGATACTGTTGTTTGTTGCATTTTTCTGCTTTTTTTGTTTTTAAAGAACCCGTAGCTCTAGATATTTAGTAAAAAAAAATCATTGGTTATTAATAATATGCTCCTGTTATTCTAAGGGCAATTTTAGAAACAGTCTTATACAGCTTTTGAAATTGATTTTTTGAAATAATTTTAATTATATTTACTACTTTTCACACTTACCTACTTTTATTTACCTATTTTTATTTTTTTATAATAAAAATATCATTTTATCCTTGTTAAAATATTTTTTAAAACTTATTTACCAGTACACACATTTTCATAAACAATTTCGAAATAAAATTTGAGAAATAATTTTAAAAAACAACAACATTCCAAGAGTAAGCATATCAAACAAATAAATAAAAAATATCATACTATAGCATTTTAAACCCATCGCCAATAAAGGAAAGACAACAAGACGACTAGACAAATCTACTACTAGAGAGTGAGTTGGTGAGATTTGATCATTCCAGTTGTATATTGTTGCTTTTGAGGAATTAATATGTTTTTGAGAAGTTCAACACTGTTCGTGACTTGCATTGCTTTGGTACTAACTTCAAAGTTCGAGTAGCTTTCAAAAAATACCTCAAAAAATACTTCTATTATTGTCATTTCTTGCTATTTTATTAGGAAAAAAGTTTGAGTAAAAGATTAGAAGGGATAAGATTGGCTTTTTTTACTCATTACAAAATTTGAATTTGAAATTACATAAAATTACATACCAGTCAAACTAGCCTATTTGTTTATTGACCACGAAAGTCTGTATTATATATAAATTCTTGTGCGATATACAACGGATTAATACTCATATGTTGACTACTACTTTACGTTTATTGTTTATGCGATGGGCACAATAATTGAGGATTTTGTTTTTCTAACAAAATAACCAATTCCTCAATTGCTTTAGTTGTATGGGATTATTTCGAATTATGACTGGTATTTTTCCAATTGTCCTACCCCGGACTTAACATGCATAATACATCAAAGAAGAAGGCACAATATATATAATAGAATACATAAATAGATACAAATTTTGCATTTTTGCCAAAATAACAGTTATCCAATTTGTTTTCCTGTACATCTGATTGACTATCATGAAATTGAAGAATTGGGCGGCTAAATTACAGAGTTTATGATATAATTTAGGTTAGAAATAAATAGTAACATTTTAGCATATAGCCATTTGTTAAAGTAATCAAAATTTTATTGCTACAATTAATATGTAAATTAATTAATAGAAATTTATTTTAAAAATAGAATTATTACAACCTTGATTTTGTGAGTATCGAGTAGTAATAGTTAATCATTATATGGAGTTACTATCCAAAGGTAAATCCTCCAATATTATTATGACATTGGAAATTGGTGCTTCAAATGTGGGCCCGCCAAATCCCACGAGTCACACAACACCATAATTAGATGAGCGACTTACACATTAAAAAAGCTTGCTTTTTGTCTAAAAAACCCTTTTCTGCGAACTTTTTTACTTTTTCTTTTTTAGATTAATCCAAATAAACCCTAAATCTGTCCAAAAGGCCAAAACCCTTGAAATATGTAATGCTGAAGGTTTAATGCAAGGGCACAACTGTAATTGTGTTATGGAAATAAATTTTTTTTAGTACATCCGAGCACTGTTTTTACACTGATAAGACAGGTGGCCCCAAAATTATTTTGTTACTCCACTTATTCTCAAAATTACATATATAATGTACCTAATATAATTTGTTAATACTAATGACGAATTGTTTAATTTTTTTCATCCATAATTTGTAATATATGGTGATGAATTAGAAAAAATATTTTAAAACATTTCACCACGATGCATGACAAATTATGACTTTAATTAATTTATAATTCGCCACATTAGTTGGGAATTGCTGAAGTACATAAATACTAAGTCAGTGATCGTAGGGACATACTAAGTACATATACTAACTTTGCCTTATACCATGGCGAGTTCTAGGAATTTATAACTAATGAATTTGCCAATACATACGGCGAATTGTCATTAAATGTTTACATACTTTGCCAATTAAGGTTGATGAATTGCTTTGTATTAAAATTTAAATAGTTTGTCATTCATTGTGATGAATTACATAAAATGTTTAAAGTAATTCGTCATAGGACATGGCAAATTATATGCAGTGAATCATATACGTAATTTTGGGAATAAGTGGATCAGTGACGTAATTTTAGGACCCACCTATCCTTTATCCGAGTCTGTAGACAGGAGAAGAGATGAATCGAAGCCATGAACTGTTGAATTGGAAATAAATTTATTAAAAGAAGAAACAATAAATCATACAAATGTTTGTGAATTGGCATATGACAATCATGATTTAACCGATACTTATAATTAGGAAACTCGAATGAAAAAGCATAAATCATACAGTATCAGTCCCATAATGGTTCGTAAAATTTGTATGGGGTTTTATGTTCGTGTGACATTATAGATGAGGGAATACAAGTCACAAAACCTTATCAATGGATTATACTAATGGCCCCCATAGTTTAATTGAAATTCTATTTGACTCCCATAATTTCAATTGCAATAGTATAGTCCACAAATTATGAGAAAATGATAGATTTTTTCTCACATTAAGATTTCTAATGTGCTCAAAATAAGAAACAATAAAATTCATAATGAAAAGACTAGTTTAGAAATAAAGAGAACACATGATGATTGTGTGAAAAATTAGCGAAAAGCAAAGATGTACACTTCTGTAATTCGCATCTTAATTAGACTACAACTTACCAAGAAAACACCTTTTATCTATATATGGTATCTTGAATATTTTTATTCTGATCAACTAGCAATTTTCCAATGAAGAAATAAATGTCGGCACTTGTTTATGCGGAAACGCACATCAAATTTGTATTTTTTTTACATTCAAATTGAAACTATTAAATATTACTACTAATGCATATGGCTGACGGTCATTTTCTTGGGTTAATAAGAGTTAATTTGTTAATACGAGTTTACACTTATTACAATGCAAAAAAAAAAGAGAGCATCTATTGGAAGGGGCGTTGTTTTGTCTAACTGGTAATCTCCAATCTCTAGAGGATCTGTCTCTCTCTCAATCTCTCTCCTCTCTCTCTCTTTCTCTCTCTGTGTGTCTTGATGTTTGAATCTTTGATCGAATCCAACGATATTCCAGAGAAGAAGTTTTGTTCTCATCATGCTTGTAGGGTCCCTTTTTCTTGATCAGTTGTATCATCTACTTTTTCCTTTTGGTTTTTACTTTTGAATTTTATATATATATTTCATATCATATAATGAATGAGACATATGTACTCACTTATTTGATCGGATGAAGTCGAAAAATATAAACAGATCTTGTTATAATGTGTAAGTATATTATCAAAAAAAGTAATTATATTTTATAATATAGAATAGAATCTTATGAAATTTGTGTGTATAAATCTAGTGAACACCAATAAAAACGTTTTAACAGAATGATCGTTGCAAAGCCTATTATCTTCTGTTGTATTCTTGTTTAAAACATTACTTCAAAATAGAGGATGAAGTTGTGCATAAATGATATTTTCTTTCTCTATAACTGATTAAGAATTTTGTATGTTTTTTTTAGAGCGTGTTTAAATAGGTTACAAGAGAGACATAATAACAAAATATTATAATAACTATTTTATGCAGATTTGAACTTAATATCATTTATCGAGATAATCCTCATGCATATAAACCATAATCAATACCACTACATGACTATAACTGAATTCTCTTATGATATTATGAATTTATAATTAGGTTATATGTTATTAATGTTTATTGAACTTTACACGTTAAAATTACATAAACCCGCACATTAAATAAAATTTATAGCAATCTATTTTAATTAGCATATTAAATTTATTAATATTTTCCACTTTACTTATTTGACATGTCGAATTATAAAATACACACATAGGGTTTGATACCATAAAAAGTTATAAGTTTGCTTAAGGGAATATCATCGATACTTACCTTACAACGTACATTCAATTAATTAATAATAAATATCACATGAATAATATTATCATTTAATTCACCGAGTTAATTGACTCATAATAAATCTTACTTTTTATCAAAATGATAAATATTATCCATACATGTCTGAATAATAATTTCAAAATCAAAAGTATAAATACTATTCATGACCACAAGACATTAATTTCCTTACATAGTCAGTATCAAAACAATATTTATCTCGTTACAGTCCCATTCAATATACATAAAGTGTATTGGTATAACCATCTCTTGTTGTCAACGCATACATGCTAAAGCCATATATTACAATTTTACCGTGGTGTATTCATTTTCATATAAAATTGAAAATATAAAATTTATATTTCATAAGAACCGGTAATCTAATCTATTATATGTAAGCCATATTTTACACATTGAATCATCTACTATATAGAATATAAAACATATAATTATTCATTAAAACATAATGTTCAGTAACATTACTCATAAAGATTCTCATTGAACTGAAACAATTTTTATTTTGAAAATATTGAATCCAAAATAAGAATGTCTTTTAGTGTAATCCTAACAATATTTATATTGTTTGCTCTTGAATACAAATTTAAATAGATGTTATGAATCCAATCTCATTTTTATATTAAAAAAAATTGAAAATCATATATTACCAAAGTAAAGGAAAAAATCAATCTTTTATTTTTTGCATACTTTTTTTTTTTTCAATTTTCCCACTTTTTGATAGTAGATTTGTCAAAGCTTCTATAGCTTACTTTGATGATTGCATAGTATCACCTTTTGCCATGCTTGTAGCTTGCAAAAAAGAACCAAGCTAACGAAACGAAACAATATTATATTAAACTCACAATTATTGGCATCGTTTTGTTTTTTTTTTTTCAATATAATTGAACAATTATTTTGGAATTACAATAAATAATGAATGAGTAAAAATCAATAAGCTGTTGTCGGTAGTTTATAACTTATTGGTAAAACTGTACCAACCTGGTAAATAGTAGTATTTGGAACTTGTAACTATTCTTAAATTCATAGTTGGTGGTTACAGAACACTGGTAAGTGAAATAAAAAAATGAGCAAGGGAAAACATAATATTTGTCGCCTGTAACTTGTTCAGTAATTTGTTAATGCACTCAATCACAAATATTGCTCGTTCTAGGTTGAGTATGAAACTAAATAGAAGTACGGATGCAATGATTTGAGTTGTTAATGAATAAGTTCGGGTTTTGGCTTGTTAAGAGTTCGTTTAGTACTCATTCATCCAACAAATTATCCGAGTTTGAATAATGAGATTGTGGTTATTAAATAAACGAATCGAGTTTGAACAACCCTTTTTTACTCAGCTCGTTAAGAGCTCGGACTCATTAAATTAATATTTAAATAATACATTTATACATACATTTCAAATTATAGGAGTAAATTTATGTACATAGCCACATACATTTCAAAATAAATATATTAATTGAAACAATAGTTATCATCTTACCTGAATATGGGTCCTTTTATATAGTAAAGCTAAGTTAAAAAATTAGATAATGATTTAATTATTTGATATATCCGCTAATACGTGATTATCATACGTAATTTTATAAAAGATTCAGGTTAGCGGTCTATATTTGAAATTTTTTGTACATCAATAACAAAAGATATGCATAAATGTAAAGAAATTAAATTATTCACGAACAAATCCGGGTTAAGCTCGGACTCCTACTAGTTGAGCATAAAAATAATTTTAGAATATCAAAATTCATACACATTTGGGATGACATATTTCATTGTGATGACACGCAGATGGTTATTATTGTGCGATGATCATCTCACTCAATTGGTATACTGACTGGGCTAAGGAGGCATTAATAAGTTTTAATCTGAGTTCGATCCAATATACTTTTAAATTGTCAGATTACTTTTAAACTATATAATCCTACGGTTGGATATAGTGCAATGTATCCCGAATTACTTTCGATCTAACTTAAAACTAACCGGACAATTGAAACGTACATCGACGCATGATCCAACTAAAAATTATTGGAACTCCTTACATACATGCTTTTTCGCATAGCACGAAGGGCTCAACTATGCCATATATAGCTACAAAATAGAATGCAATCTTTGGATAAAAAATCAATCAGCGATAAGGAAAAGTGACGGTATCGGTTACATTTTTTAATCCCTCGTGTCACTTTTTGTGGCCTTGTTTTCACTTTTCATAGTTAAAAACTTGAAGATATTCTCTTTTATCACCACTTCTACTATTAGCCTCTGGGGTGTGATTTTGAAAACAAGGGTTTGCAAACGTGAGGTGATGATGATCATCTTGACCAAGGCTAACACACCGCCTACACGTATACACTTGTACAACTCTAACTATAAATAGGTCTGTGTTATCTTCACGTGATGTCACCGTACGGTAACTGATGACACCAAAAGTTGATGAAGATTGTGATATCTGTACAGCCAAAAAGGGTACAAATTAATGTGATATCAGAAAAAAAGATTATGATAGTGCTTTTGCCCATAATTTTCTATACATAGTTTAAAGTACGTATAACGCTGCGTTGAATGAAGAATGTTTTATTCTAGCAGTTTTAGGGTCACGTTTATATACAAAAGATCTTGCAATTTGATGATTATTCAAGAGAATAGAGTTCTCACTAAGTTTAAGATTATCTTGGTACTATGAGTTTAAGAATAGTTTCTTTTGCACTTCGAGTAAAAGCGGTATTGATCGAAAAATAAACTTATGTAGTTGTCTAAATGGCAAGAATGCAGATAAATACACATGAAAGTGATAACTATGCAAATAATACAGTACAAAATAGTGTGATATGAAGGAAAATATATAGCATGCTACACAACATATTAGGTTGTAATGGATAATGTTTTTTAAGAGTATTGCTAAGAAGCCCGCAAAATCAATTCAAAACTCGTATAAGATACTATTTATGTGAATGTATTTTAATACATGTAATGTGTAACAATTAAAATTTTTAATATATTTGAGCCATGAGGGTGTTCATCTCTGCTAATAAAGTTCTTTGGTTGAAAAGAAAGAGAGGGGTAAAGCATTGTTCGTTCGTTAGTCTAATAGTTTTGGTGTCACGACTGTATCCATACTATCGCAAGAAAATGGCGTCACCGCTAATAAGGAATACTTAATACTAATAATATAAAAAATCATTGTCCAAACAATTACTAACCTGAAATTAACAAGATTGTTAAAGTAAGAATTGGTGCATGTTTATGCTTTAAAGTTAATTAAAGTTGTACTTGATGAACAGTAGAAGGTAAGATCTAAACAAGAGATCAGAAATAGGGCATCATTATTGCAAGAACATGGCTTCCAGTCTTTTCACGTGCAACAGAAACCAAAATATTGTTCAACGAAAAATATTCAGAATGGTACTTAGCTACAACTTTATTTGTAACGACTCCTATTTATTTAGTTGATTACTATATAGTTATGATTTTAGACGAAAATGCTTGGATGAAACAAATTTGATGACGCATTCATCCACTTTACCACTGATTTATTGAATCAATGCAAAAATAATTTTCCTAAACTCACCCCGATATTTTGTTAAAAAATCATATTGAAGCTCATAAAAGTAACTAATATTAAACCATTTTATATGAGTTCGACATAATATTTTTGGTCATTTTCAGCTGGATTTTAGACTTCGTAATGCGAGTTTCGATACAATATATTTTTTGAAAAATTTATGACTTTGCATGTATATTTATGATATCAGAGCTCATAAAAGTAACTAAGTCCACATAATATTTTTACCGTTCTCGGGTGAGTTTTAAAGTTCGTAGTGCGGGTTTCAAGATGATATATTTACATCGTCAAAATCACAAACGGTATGAATGAAACTTATTTTTAAAGTGAGGTGTTGAAAGGTGTTGTGGAATTTATTCCACATCGACAAATTAAAGGGTCAATAAGTTGTATATATACAACCACATCTGCTTGTAAGAAATGTAATATAGTATATCATATGCATATGGAAGTGGAAGAATCAAACATGCGTGCGTGTGCAATATGTCCGGCCTGGTCGGCTTGGCATGATAGTATCAAGCTCGAGCTTGGGCTTGGTTGTTGGTTTGCGCATGGCGTGATAAATGCATCATCCTTGTCCTTATTCGGGTCAGGATACGGATCTAAGGTCAAGGCTTGGGTTGGGTGCCAATATTTGTGGTTTAGATCCGAAAAATTACGTAAAGACTCTGGAGATTTAGAAATTGCAAGAAAGTCCAAAGGGCTTCTAGAAGCAACTTCGGATTCTCTCAAACTCTTCATTCTATAACTAGTCTCGAAACCCCATGAGATGGGCATTTCGTGCCTATAAAAATAAATATGAAGGCTAAGGCACCAGCTACTTCGACTCTGCCGATTTCTTAATTTGAGAAATCATATAAGTTTAAGGGTAACAATTTCAAACGTTGTCAGTAAAAGATATCAGTTTCTCAAGGAGACTGCGTCTGTCCTAAGCGAGGACGAATAGGATGCACAATCGGTTGTTGTCGTTGAGGCAAGGAAATATATTGACTATCTGTGTCGTAAATATATTCTAAATGATCTTGATGATACTCTATTTAATGTGTAATCTCCCATATAATCCACAAACTTGATCGCTCTAAAAATATTCTATGAATTTAACCTTGTAAATACACGAGAGTGCGATGTAGTATTGCCGGAAGAATCCTAGATTTATCGATATCATAAGAACTTTCGCAGAGTAAATAGAAAATCCTAGAAAACCTCTAATCACTCGAGAATAATAGCCAAGTACTTGAAAATAAAATCTAAAATCCTAAAAACCACCTATGGATATTGTTGAGTAACTAAAATGACTTGCTTATAATATAAATCCGATAATTGATTTAATTGACTAGCCCACATGTATTTAACTCCTTTATAAAATCACTTAATAAAATCTCCAAATTCACAATTTCATATTACTTGGGAAATCAATTATCTAATTTGTAAACTTTTAAGTCACGCCTAACATGCTATTTGGAATTATAAATCCCTTTAAATTGCATAGCGGTTCTAAAGACCCGTATAGTGTAAAACACTAAATCGAATTCAGTAATAAAAAATTATTACTGACGACATAACTTTACAAAAACTAATTTTCTTAAGATAATCCTATTTAAGCATCGTTTTACAAAAACCGGTTCAACACATGGGGTTAGCAATTAGGATCTATCTACCTTCATTATATCAAGGGCGAACACTTATGATTTAGGTACACATAATTGAACACAAACGTAATGAAATACAAAGAGAAAACATGGAGAAAGACATAGCAAGTATGATTAATAGTAAATAAGAAGCAATAATAAAGAGTAATAATTAAAAGGAACAAACTCACAAATTTTTATTTAAAAGATGAAATATTTGATAATCAACAATTCTCCACATTAGCCTCCAATCCAAATACAAGGAGAAGAAGAATGAATCAATATGAAATTAGGGTTAGAAAATCCCTTTGGTTCTTTAAACTAATTAATATTACAAAAATATCCTTAATGAGATATTTCCTAATTAGATTCAAAATTAAATAATAATAGAAATAAGTGTTGTACTTTAATACCTGCGACTAGTCAATAATACTGCATCACTTCACGAGAAAATTCATAACTTGTTGTAGATAATTCGGAATTGAGTTTTGTTTGAACCATTGGAAAGAAATTTAAGGAAATTTTCAATCATACACACTTTGATTACAAAAACTGCTCCAGAACTTCCCAGAAATTTAGGAAAATTCAGGTCTTCAGTTCATGAAATACTCTCAACAAATAGGTAATCAAATCATTCACTTAGTACTTCATAAAACTCATTTCTTAATACTTTAAGACTCAAACCATCATCAAAACATAATACTAGATATCAAATTCCATGATAATTTTCTTTTTGGCCTTAAATCATTACATATAGCATCATAACATGTAATTAATATAAAAATACGTAATACCAAAATATAACTAGTTTTATATGTTAAACTGCCATATAAATGATCTAAAAACTCAATTATATGCATTTAATTTAAAAAAATTTACAGCCCAATTAGGCCCTTTGAAAATCTTTAAAGAATGAGTACAAGGTGGATGACGTAGGCGCAAAGAAATTTATAGTTGGGGAATTCCACGAGTTCATGACAGTAGACAGAAAAAATGTCATTGAGCAGGGGGAGGAGCTTCAACTCATGGATTATAAAGGGCAAATTATATTTTAGTATACCAAATTATCAACAAATATTCAATTGATACCCCAAATTAAAAATCCCAAAAATTTAGAAAGTTATGATTTCCGTCCAAACTTCCACTAAGTCAGATGATAGGCCATGTGGTAGGGGTTATTTTAGTCATTTTCGTTAACAGATAACATGTATAGGGGCAAATTAGACTTTTCACATTTAATTTTCCCTCCAAATCTATTCGCTCCTCCCGTTCCCCTCTGCGAACCCTAATAACCCTTCATCTGTATCACACTCTCCCCATATACGACTCTCATATTCTCTCATTTTGTCTCTTTCTCTCTCTTTTTGCATCTCCATTTGTATCTATATCTCTCTCTGTATCTATACCTCGCTCTCTATATATATCTCTATCTATGCAATGAATGTAAGAATGTGTCACTGCTTGAATCCTGCTGTTGAACGTACTTCGTGGACTAACTTGAATCCGGGAAGGAGATTTCTCACTTGTGAAGGTGGTGGACCACCTAATGGCTGCAATTATTTTCTTTGGCTCGACTCACCTATGTGTCAACGTTCAAAGGATTTGATACCTGGTCTGCTTTGTAGGATAAATGCAATGGAGTATGAGTTGGAGCAGCAGAAGATGATGATTAGGAAATTAAAAGTATGTTTGGTCATATATATCTATTGTATATTTGTTCTTCTAATGATTTGTGGGTCTGATGGAGAAGTTATGTATGAGAATAATTAGTTGTGCTTGTAATGTAGTTTGTAAGTGTTTAACTAATGATGAGCAGTTAATATATTTCAATGTTACTTTGTATTAATGAAATGTTGAGACCTAATTTAGTTTTAATATTATGATTTGTGGTTTTGTATTACTAAAATGTTAATTGAATGGTAATGAGGTATAGTGTCTTCTGCCAAAGGAAATACAATTGAATTGCTTCAAGCCAAAACAACAAAACTTGCAATATATTATGTCAAATGACAATACAAACATAATTGCAGTGCATTGACAATAACAGAATAAACAACACAATGTTGCAACAGCATAACAGACACATCACAACTATCCACACATACCACAGCTATCCAAACTACTAAGCTAGCAAAATACACAACACACACACCATAACACACAACACAATGTTGCAACAAGTAGTTAATATTAATAATGTGGCAGCCGCATAGCAAAATACAAAGTTTTCCCTTGTTAAAGTGGTAACAACCAAGCACCAAAATACAAATTTTTCCCTTGTCAAAATGGCAACAGCCACACAGCAAAATAAGTAGTCGTGTTCACAGAATGTACACAGAATTACAATGCAAAATAAGTGGTCATCTTAATATAATTTTACAACAACTACCTAAACAGTTGCACTTTTGCCTTTAGGAGATTAAAGCTACCCTTATTTTGCATTTTTTCCCCTCTTTTTCTTTAAATCAGCCTCTTTGGCTTCTCTCATTGCAATCAAGGTCATGTATAGCTCCCCCTTGTGAAAATTTTGTCCCTTAGGCAATGGAGGTGCAGGTGGTTACATAATTCTTTCATGAAATATAATAGGTAGTTGAGGAGCATTAGTAAACTGTTGGGTAAGAATTTCAATCGTATCATCTTCTGTATCATCCAAAGTCAAGTTTATATATGAGACTTCCTTAGGCCATTTACTTGGTGCATTCATAATCCTAAAACTCCTTCTTAGCTACAAAATTAAATATAACACTTGTTATAATAACATAATATATATTTACGATTAACCAGCTTATTAGCATAGTATAATCAAATATAGGACAAATATATGTCTTACCTTAGGTTTCTGAGTAAATTCCTGTTGTCTTTCTACACTAGCTTGTGCATTGCTTTTACTCTGTAAATAAACAAATATAAGTTATAGGCTTTTAAGCAAAAATTATTGAAAAAAAAAGAAAGAAAAAAATAGGTTATAATAACCTATTTTCTCACAGTCTGCGAAGAGTTTTGACTGTCAAAGCCCCATAATTCATTGGCAGTTGTAATCTCTGACCATAAGTCTTTATCATAGAGCTTACAAGTGCCTCCATTTCCTTCCGTAGGCCCTCTCTCAGGTTCTCTCTCAGGCTCTCTCTCAGACTTTCTCTCTGGCTCCAACAGCAGTTCAAGTTATGACTTTATATCTAACTCTGTCTCCAACTCAATTGGCTCTCATTCTTCAATATTTTTAGGCTTATTAATTAAGTGATTAGGCCTACTTCTCTTGTTCTGTGTACATTTTCCTTTCATTTTCTTAGCTCTCTTAACTTGGGAATCCCACAAGTTCTTTGATTGTGTCCAAATTGACTAAATTTCTTGCAACTTTTTTTGGTACCCTTTCTATTGGCCCTCTGCAAGTCCTTCTCCTGTTGTTCTTGCCTCTCATCAGGCTTTCTTCTCCTGGATTTTTTTGGCCTATCAGACTGTACAGACACAGTTGGAGGGATCGCCTTAGGCTTGTTGGTTCTCAGCCACAACTCTTTACCTTGACAAAGCATTAGCACATTGGAGTAGGTTTTCAAATAGGCATCCTTACTGTAACATTTGTGAATATAAATTCTCAGTGACTAAGTTCAAGTAATTCATAGATGTCACAGCATGTACACATGGTATTCCACACAGTTACCACTTCCCATACCCACATGTTTTCAACTGAAAATCAACTACAACTCTAGAACCACTTATACCCCTAGCCTCAAAATGTTGGTCACCATTCCATTTTGGAATCCAGTCATGCGATTTCACTTTAATGTGTTCTAATATTTTTTGAATCTTAGGGCACAATAGATATTGTTACTTTAACATTGTTGTCTTCTTCATAGTAACCATTTCCGTGAGGTGCTACCTAATCATCTCAAGCATGTTTTTAATAGGCTTACCTCTAGTTTCAATAATCACTGAATTAAAGCTCTCTCAAAGGTTGTTCAATAAAATATTATAATTAGGTAAAGTTCTAAACTGTAACCTACTCCAATGCTCACCTGGTTTATCTTTGAACCACTTATTGCCTCTTTATCAACTCTCTTAATCCTTTCTAGTGCATCATTGAAGTATGAAATGATGGTGGCCTTAGCAGTTTCCCACAGCAGATCCTTCAGTATCAAACCCCTATATTTTTTTTTGAAATTATTGTATAGATGCCTCACACAAAACTTGTGCTCAACGCATGGTAGCACATCATCCATTACTTTAATGAGCCCTTATCAAATAGAGAGCAATAAAGGCTTTAAGCAAAAGCAAAAAAATAAAAAGAATAGAATTAACAATATTTGTGAAAGAAGTAACAACATTGCCTTTTACTTGTCAGATATGAAAGTGTACTCAGGTGTCACAATTCTAATGTCCTACCCAATCAACTTCAAAAACCACCTCCAAGTCTTGTAGTTCTCTTAGCCTACAACCCCATATGCAAATGGGTACATGCAGTTGTAGGAATCAATTGCAACTGTTGTGAAAAAATACTCCCTTACTTGGCCCTGTCAAATGACAGCCATCTACATCAACTATAGGCCCACAATATTATTAAAAACCCTGCTTCAAGGCCCCCCTATATATATATAAATATTTGAAAATGGATTCTCCATTTGATCCAACTTTTTCTCTCACTTTCATCACAATTGTCGTCACTGGATTTGACCTCTTAACTTCTTCAATATAGTCTCAAAGTTGTGCAAACTGCTCATTTGATGAACCCATAATCATCTCTCTAATAATTTTCATTGTTTTAAAAGCCTTGTTCATTGTGACCTTGTAATTAAGTGCTTCTTAAACTTTTATTTTAAATTCCTTAACTTCCCATTTAGGATTAACCCTAATCATGTTCAAGAATATCTTTGCAATTACCCTTAATTTGCAACGTTTGTTTATATTTTTTCTACTGCATGCACGTTTGTCAAGCAATGAGCTAATATGAAAAGTTTCCTCACCCCTCAACCTAGTAGCAAAATACTTCCATGCACAATCCTAAACACAAACTAAGATACATTATCCCTAAAATTTCTCTTGAACTCCACATTTTTCCCCTTTTGAAGAATATATGCTGTAACAACTACTTTAAAGTCAGCAACATATGTAAATCTCATTACAACTTTAAACTGCACATTAAAAATGTCAACTCTAGAGAAAACTTTTACTCTACCCTTACCTTCATCATCATCAATAGTCAAGTTATTCAAGTCAGTTTCAGAATCTGCACACCCCTCATTCATGATATCAGCTTTATTACTAATGGGTGTTTGATATTGATTAGGTTATGCACCCATAGTTTCGTGTATAATAGTATCCACAAGACCAACCCTAAGATCATCATCTACACTAAGGTCTTCACCACTTCCACTAAATTTTTCTAACTTCTCTTTTTCTTCAGTGTCTACCATATAATCACTATCCATACTATCATCAATACCCTTACCATTATCATAAGGTAACACAAAAGTCTCAATATAAACCTTTTACAGCCATATCTGTATCAACATTTTCCCCAGATCTATGGCATTCTTATCATCTTTAATTTCATTCAATCCTGACCTAAAATCACTTTTAGGCCTTTTAAAATAAAACTTCTTTACATGGGAAGCTTGAACTTTTACCTTACTATAAATTAACATCAATTCCATATAACTCATAATACTTGGATTGCAAAAGTCAATAAATGTTACATCTCCATTCACATATTGTACCTTATCATCTCATCTAAATAACCCCCCGTAATGCAACTGACTGGTAAACAGAGAAGAAGGTTATCCTACAAATCAATGTAATACAAACAAAATCAATGTAATACAAGAAAAATACTGTAATAATAATTAATTTAAACAAATTCATGCATAAAATACCCAATTGGACACATAGAATCCTAATTTTACAGAAATCCCAAAATTTTAAAAAATATATAATTTACAAGCAAAAATATATGAGTTGAAATAAATGTAATAAGGGATGAAACTTACTGTATGAAGGTGCTATCAACCCATCCCTCAGTGGTTCTTTATGGATAGTGTAGCCAGCCATAATCAACGTTATGTATCTCTGATCTCCTTTCTTGCTCTTTCTCTCTCTATTTTATGCCCAGAAAATGACAATTGAATTATAAAAATTTGAATGAGAAGATTATAAAAATAAAATAAAAATTTGAATGAGGAATGACTAAAACAACTCCTGCCATGTGGCTTATCATTTGACTTAGTGGAAACTATTACGGAAAGCATAACTTTCTAAATTTTTGGTAATATATTGTATCAATTCGATTGATTTTTAATTTGGAGTATCAATTGGATTTTTGTTGATAATTTGGTTTACTAAAATGTAATTTTCCAGCTAAAAATTGATAGTTTTTAAGTCAAGTCAGGTCAATTTTTTGGATTTGCCTATTGTACCCTCCTTCTCATTGTACTGACTAAATTAGATTATCATATCTTCCGTTTTTTCCAGGAGCATTCGCATTAGTTTAGTTAATTTTATTAATTAAAATAACTTAAAAATATTATTTTTTCTATTTTATCTGTTCACTTTTCAGCTATCACATGCATCGAATATTTTTACCAAATAGCTATAATTTAAATTATATTTTTGATTTTTTACTTAATATTTTTATTAATATCGAAATATTTAAAATAAATATTGATAAACAAAAATTATCTTTTTGATAAACAAATGTTATTTTTTGATAATTTTATATCTCAATATAGATTTCTTATTAAAATATATTTTATAAGCTTTATAGCATATAAAAAAATCTTAGATAAATTTTAAATTACAAATCTTTAAAAATAACAAAGGGAAGAGAAGAAAAAGAAAATAATGGGAAGAGATAGAAGAAAGTGAGAGCCAAAGGAATGAGAAGAGAGAGAAATTATTTTAGTCATGCTGTAGTGAATCGGTATTTTTATCTAAATATTGTAGTAATTATTAAAGTGGCTAAGTTTTTACCTAATTTAGTGTATGCATTTATTTTGCACTTTTTGTAATTTTGTAAGCTAAAACAGTTAAAAATGGTATTTAGCTAGTCTGTTGCGAATGCTCTAACCATTTTGTAAAAAGTAATAATACCACAAAATATTTCATATATTTTTCTTCTCAGCTTGTTTTTCATTTTATTTCTTTGTGACAAAAGTCATCATATACAAAATGATAAAATAATTATTTTTAACTTGCATATATTTTTTTAAGAGATAATAATGTATCTTTAAATATTTATATTGATAATTATTATAAAAATAAAATTTAAGCAATTTAAAATAAAATATCAAAAGTTAAGAATTATAATTTACAATTACTCACATATCTACCAAGCTTAACAAAATATTTAAATATCATATTAATTATCAAGAATACAAAATAGTATCACGAGTTCACGGAGATAATTGGAAATTTCTATATGATGCATACTTAAAATCTTGATAAATAATTACTATAACACTTCTACATATTTTAAAAATTATTTGAAATAATTTTTTTTAATTTCTGTTCTTATGTTAGTATACATATTTTGTTAGATAATAAATTTATGAATCACATGTAAAATAGATGTGCTGTTTTACATGTGCTTGTGCTAGTTAGTTATAAAAGGTGTAAAAATATATATAATTCATGACACACTCACCCATTTTCATATTTACTAGACAATTACCTCCCTACTAGTCTCGCATATCTCTCTCCTCTTCATTTCTTACCAATTCTTTCTCTCTTTAATGTGTTTCTATAATTTATATCGTGATAATGGCGATAATCATTTGCAGATATATATGTAAATCGCTCTTTTAATACCGTTTCCAATATATTATCCTATTTGCGTATATTTCACTAATATATGTGTTCAATTTACTTAATTTTTTTATTTTTTAAAATCGTGTTAATTGGTTTTTCTTCCCGTTAGTAAGAATATTTGATATTGTTGAAAAGAAGCTTTAAACTCCCGTTTATTATACTTTTATTATCATTATGCAAATAGAGAGAATATTTTCCAAAAGAAACAATTTGGCGGTAAAAGAAAATTTCGGGAATTACAAATTGGTAACAATATTTTAAAATTAGAAATCGGTAACAATTTGCCAATGCATCAAGGAAGCTTATATGTGTGCATTTACTTATACAATAATTCACCCAACTGTGACGTTAATTTTTGAATTGCACTCGAAATACTCGTAAGTTGAGGCTAGCATACTAAGTTTGAGTGCAATATTAGTGTCATGGTATAAGATATTATTGGCTTGATTTGGAGCCTATAATCTCAAATTTTTATTTTTTTAATTAAGGGTAAATTTCACTTTGCCCCTACTTGTCTACCACCCATTTCTTTTTATTTCCTCATTTATTAAGTATTTAGGTTTCTCTAAATTATTCTTTTATTAAAATTATGTTAATTAAAATGGAATCGTCTATTTTAAATGACAAAATTATCCTTCCCCACTCTCTCCCCCTCTTTCACATCTTTTCTTTCCGACCCACCTCGCTCTAAAATCTTCCTTCTTCCATCTCCAGCATCTGTACTTCACTTCCCCCAAATATGCATTCAATTTTATTGTTTTTGTTTATCATATATGATTGTGATTATTTCAAATACGATATTAGCCTTAAATATCAAGGACAATGTTTTGAACTACCCAAACACAATCACCGTCGATGGGGGATAGGCAAAAATTTTCATTTTTAACTTTTTTTTTCATACGTGGGTATGCATATGTTTAGAATTTGATAAAAACTTCAAAAGTGGATTAGAGAACGTCATAATTTTTAGGGTAAATATTCGAATATCAGATATCAATTACTCCTATGTGTGATAAAAATTATAAAAAAAATTCGAATTGCACTGCCCTAACATTAGAATTTGTAATTTAAGAGCAAAATCATTGTTAGTATACCAACCTTTGGACCAAAATTCAATTTGTACACCAACATAAGATATACTCCAATTAGTACATCAAAATAAGATTTTTGTTTAAACTTAGCTCGGATGTTACGAAATCTGTTAACGGTAGGAGTATTTTTGAGCTTTCACGAAATATTTCCCACTAACAATTCTATTTGACTCCATTAGTTTCAGTTCTTACAATTTTAGTCTCATGTATTGAATATAACACATATATGGTTCAAATAAGATATATTTTTACCCATCTCATTTGAATTGTTACATTTTTTGTCCCATGATTTAAACAATACACGAATATAGTAAACATTATAATAAAAGTATATTTTTAATAAAAATAATTTAATTAAGCTTAAAATAAATAAAAATATTTTAAAAATTAAATAAAATTTATTTGGCGACTCTAGTATTAATTGTTACTCTTTCAAGCAATCACATGGAGAAAAATAAACTTAATTCCAACCATATCAAATTAAAAAAAGGGGGGAAAATAAATTAAACTTTAAAACTCACAAAAAATTCAACACAAAATTAAAAAAATAGTTATATAAAAAAATTTCAAAAACAATTTAACCCAAACCCCAATTTCAACAAAAAAAATTACACAATTATTAAAATTTTATATGTTGATCAAATATTTAACAAAAAATCATTAAAAATATAATTCCACTTTAGTAAAAATTTCAAAAAAAAATACAACAAAATTTTAAAAACAAAATTCTATTCAAATATTTTAAAATTCTATATATTAAACTGAAAACAAAAAAAAAAATCATTACAAATCCAATTCCATTCCATCTAAAACTCACAAAAAATTCAACATCATTATCATCATCCAAGTCACAAAAATTCAAATTTAAAAATTCAAAAAATATAAAAAATAAATTTTGTATAAACATTTTAATATATATATATATATATATATGTATCCAAAAATTCATGTAAGGTCCTAAGAAATATAAGGACGGCGTTGGTGATTTGTTACAATAATACTGAAAGTTTTTTTCCTCTGCCCTTATTCTTACGTTAGACCGTTCTCAATAGAGAGAGAAGAAGGGGAGTTTTTTTTTTTTTTTGGGGGGGGATATAAAGTCAAAGGGTCATGGAGAAGAAACGGTCCAATCGATGATCAAGAGGCGGATTCAGACTTGCCTTATCATCTTCGTCTTTGTGAGGAACCTCTTTACTTTGTGTTCTTTCATAGCGGTGACGTATAGGTGTTCATTTTGGGCCTTTTGAGGGTATTTATTTCAATTTGATAAGGTATATGGTTGGAATAATGATTCAATAGCAATGAAATATAATGTTTTGGTTGTTTAGATGTATTTGTTGATGAGTCATAAATGTTATAGGAAGATTTGGTCGTGTTTGGGTGATGTTTGGTCGTACTTTTATGGATAAAGTTCGTGTTTAGGACAAAGGGGGTTTTGTTCGAACGGAATGGCTTTGGTTTGGACGAGATACCATTTCGTTCGAAAAAGATCGACTTCATTTGGACAAGATTCCCCTACTTTTATCGAATTGATTTATTTGAAGTATAACTAAAAGAAATGGATTGGACTCATATGATAATGGAGTATAACATCTGAAATGCTATAAATAATGATACTAATTGAGTATTGGGACGTATCGTAGATGAACATATGTTGAATTTCATTAATATTATACCATGGCACGAGAGTATATTCATTTCGTGGACATCTAATGGTATCAAGTCATTAGAGGGTACATACGAACTCTGATGGCTTCGCGCTAACTTGATCGGGTTCCATGGGGACTCAGGATAGGGAGGGCTATCCATAAGTCTTTATGTGTAAAACCTCGGAATACGTTACCTAAGTTGTCGATCGTATCGGAGTGTCGGTGATTACTTTTCATGCTGGTTGATGTATGATTGTTGGTCGTTATTAATGCTAGAATTGTATATAAAGTTATGAGGTTTGTACTTAAATTATGTTGGTCTCATTGGTCATGCGAGGTGTGTTGAAGCTTGCAATACATGTTAGCTAATGTATGATTAGTGGGTCGATGTTGATAGTCGTGTATACACAATTACTTGGGCTCTTATTGCCTTTCATATTTACAATATTGTCATTTCTTTACTATTTGATGTATTTCTGACTCATACCTGCTTAGTTATCTTTTGAAACCATTTTCTTATAAAATGCCAAGAAGAAATAGATGGGGTTGATCATGAGTAACAGGTTTAGGTTGAAGCTCACTCGAGGATGGTAGTGTCGAATGGCCTATGCAGTTTTCTTTTAGTTTTTGCTTTTAGACTGATGTAAACCATTGGCCAATGTTGTAGACATTGATGTTATTTATGATTAATGTAATAGGAAGCCAAAACATGATAAAAGGCTGAAAGATGTTTATTTGTATAAGTTTTTGTGAGGATTTTGATGTAAACTTTTAAATGATCAATTAATGTTTCCTGGTGTTTTTAGACAGTTATTTATGTTATCTATCATATTAAATTGCGAGGCATTACAATTCATCAAAATTACAATCCCACTTCACGTAAAACTCACAGAAAATTGAACAAAAATTCAATAAAATTAAACCCAAATTCCCAATTTTTAACATCACTCCATAAGAAAAAATTCACAAAAAAATCAATAAAATACATTAGAAGATTCAACAAAAATTCTATATAAATATTTAAAAAATTTAAATATTCAACTAAAATAGACCAAAAATTCAACAAAAAATCATAAAATTAAAACCAAATCCCCAAATTTATAAAAACTCACAAAAAAGCCTATATAAACATTTTAAAATTTTATATATTAAAAAAAAGAACAAAAAATTCATCAAAAATTACAATTCTACCCCATCTAAAACTCATAAAAAATTGAACAAAAATTCAATAAAATTAGACCCAAATCCGCAATTTCCAATTTCATTCTATAAAAAAAAAAAACTCAAATCCCAAATTCCGATTCACTCCATCAATTTCAATTATTATTTTCTATATATATACATATACATATATACATGTGT
>MKEJ01015879.1:0-10970 GCA_001753735.1 Embelia ribes
TTGACGTTCATCAACAGGTGTTCTCGTATCGATCTTGAGGATTATAACAAAGGCATCACTTCCACAAACAGCACGGGGTCTCCGAATGAGTGCCCACTTCTACTTTCTTGTGAGCACATTTATTTTGTTCGCCTGCATTGTCTCATGCAATCTGTTGTACAAATTACCAGTTATGTATCAATATTACAAATACCCACAAGCTGACGTGGCAAGTCCAAAATCAAACTTGGTTGACGTAGCGAGGAAAATCCGCTGGCCTGTTTTCGGAATTTTCACGATATACACCGTAACTCTATCAATCTTCCCAGGATTCATTGCGGAGAACCTTCAATCAAAAATTTTCAAAGACTGGTATCCTATTATGTTGATTACAATGTACAATCTTTCAGACCTTGTAGGCAAATCTTTAACTGCAGTATGGGTTACAGATAGTACTACAAAGGCTACATGGGCTTGCATTGCTAGGATTTTGTTCTACCCCCTTTTTACCCTCTGTCTCCATGGCCCTGGTTGGCTGAAAACTGAAGTACCAGTGGCATTATTGACAATGGCGCTTGGCTTGACGAATGGGTATCTGACAAGTGTCATCATGATTCTCACTCCTAAGTCTGTACCAGCATCAGAGGCCGAAGTGTCTGCTATTGTAATGGCTTTGTTTTTGGGTTTAGGTTTAGTTTCTGGCTCAGTCCTCGGTTGGGTTTGGATTATTTGAGCTTCAATCTAAACTATTTCTATCATTATTCGAATATATGTTCTAAGTTGAAACCAAATATGATCGGTTCATTTCAAGAAACAAAGTTGCATGAGTTTGGTTAATGTATGAAAAATTGTTTTCAGCTTTTAAAACCAGTTAACACTTACTGACGTGAATGGCCTAAAGGCCTAAAAGGGTATAAGACTTTGCTCATTCATCAATCTAATTATATATGTGCACAAAAATTAGCAAAGACCTACATGTAAGAAGAATCACTCTGTAATTCAATAACTTAGCCTGAGTGTGAAAATGCCTGCAGGTAAATTAGTTTCATTGCATTGTTTATTTTGAAGTTGTTTAAAGCATCAGGGATTACAACTCCGCAATCGATAGTTCACCTTCTACGAGTTCAACTTATCATAGAGTTGATTCACACTGTTTCCCACAACAAGCACTTTTAAGAACAAAATAGGTATGTATGAACAATACGCAAGTCACCAGTTCATTTACCTCGTTAAAAAAGTTTAGAAGCACTCTTAGTCACGATACGATACTATAGATACAAGTTCATATTTTCACAAAGTACTACCGGGAGAAATCCACTAGAAAAGCTAGCGAGCGATTTAAGAGCACCCAACGAGAATACTTGTTTCAGTGTTAAGGATCTTTAACTTCTCACAAGTTGCCAAGCTTCTTTTGCACCGTCGTACTAGTGAGTAAGACCCTAACTTTATTTTTCGCACAGTACTAGTTAGCAAGACCCTAATTTTATAATTTTTGTTAATTTTTGTTATTATATAAGAAATATTTTTACGTCAAATCAGTACGCTTAAATAACCAGAGATTGGAACACATACTTAAACTGGGCCAACTCCACATGCATAAGGAACCTTTGCAGTTATGCTTTGGATTTCCAGTCTTCCTTTCATATAGAACTTCCCCCTTATTTACTATCTTTCAAGATTTTATGCTCCTAAAACCAGATATTCTCATTTTCTTACTGTTTTATTTAATATATAATTACTTGGACATGAATGAGACCAAATAAAAATCTTTGATATATTCTTCATATGGTTGAAATTTACAGGACCCTTGCTTTGGTCATTTTCTTCGGCAGATAATATTAGATATATCAACTCTATCTCATTAGCAATCTATAGGATTATGAAAATGTCATGTTATGTGGTCCCGAAGTATTGAATATTTTCTCAGCTAATCACTATAATTATGTAAAACTTTTTGGCCTCCAACCAAAATCCAACAAGATAAGATAACCTATCTGATCTGCTTCATCAAACTATTATCTTCCATTTATATGATACAAACATAAAGGACAAAGTATTCACTGAAGAACATTTTATTTCATCAATTATTTCTATCTTACAAGTCGAAAAACTACAAAATTGAGCAAGTAAACAGCAAAACTTTAAGAGATCAGAGGTACTGAGGTCAGAAAGGTATTAGCTATTCCACATGCGATGAGAGGGAGAGAGAAAGACAGCTTATGATGCAGCAGCTATGGGAGAAGGCACCTGATGAGCTCCTTGAAAGAAACTTGGTGCTGATAAGTTTTCAGTATCCTTCACCTCGACTTCTTCTTCTTCTTCTTCTTCTTCTTCATCTTCCTCAGCATCCCAAAGAAAACGAGCATACGAGGCCATAACATAACTGCATCCACGAAAATCAACTTAGATATGAAGTAAACTCAGTTCAAACAGAGTAAAAATAATAAATTAAAACTTTTGCAGTATCACCATAGAGGCTTATAACTTATGCTTAAGAAGTACATAATTGAAGCTTACCAATCATCAGGAGCAGCTTTCACGGCTTGACCAAAGTAACTCTCCGCTCGAGGGGCATCTTTGTGAGTCTCCCATACTAAACCGGCATAAAGAGAAAGAACATTCCCATCACTTGGGTTGGCCAAAATTGCTCTCTCACAGTACTCTTCGGCCTTTACTAAATCTCCACGCACCTGTTTCCATTGCAAACGAACAAATTCAGCATAGGCTTAATGGCTAGCAAAATAAAAGCTTGTATATTTATCCAAACAAGTCTCACTTATAGCCTTCTAAACAGTAAGTGGAATTAACAAATAGCTCTGATTAATTATGTACAAAAGGAAAATGTTTAAATTTTTGGGCCTAATGCGTTAATATGTTCCTAATTTTCTTTAATAAGTATGAGGTTGTGACACTGCCTACCACTTATCAACATGCTAAAGCTTCAACAAAACATCGTACTTAGGGCCGCGAAAAAGAAGATTGTCAAAATATAATTAGCCAAGCAACGTGATGTTCCGCATTTCACAGGATAACTTCTCAAAAATGAATAACAAATATTGACCCAAAACTATCTTCTTAAGTAGTTTCCAAAAATTTGTACCTTTTTTTCCACTTGTGCTTTTCTAGAAAATGGAATATACTGATACTACAGTACAAATTAAGAAAGAAAAGGCCAACTTACATCAAATCAATCCCACCATAGCAAATTACTTTTCTACAAAAAGATCAGTTCTTCCTAACCAGCTATTATTAGTTCATACAAACAAAATCAAACAATAATAAACAAATAGGCAAATAGATTCAAAGAGTTATGATACACGTACAAAAAAGTATGTAGGAAAGTATATACGAATATTTGCTGATCTTCTCCTCAAAAATACAATCAACGCACAAAATCTACCATGTAGGCATTTCTACATCATCCATGCATCATTTTCCGTACGTGTATCATTTTCCAATTTCAAATACTGAACATAAAAACTTAGTTGTGTCTTTTTCAAATATAAATTTCCTGCACCCATAGTATTCACTCAAGAAAAAAGTCTCAATTCCAAAATCCCCACCTTTATTCCATTTATAAACTTTAGTAGAAAAACTAATTTTGCAGTACAAATCAAGTAACAGAAGCCCAAAAGCATAAAATTAGATAAATAAATTCACATAATTTTTAATTAAACTTTACTATCCATACTATCTATTACTATTATAAAGAGAACATAAAAATGGCAGTTTTTTTTTAAGCCCCGTCCAATTTATTTACCATCCTAAATTACCTCTGGGATGGTTATCTTTTGCTAGAGATGAAAACTATTCAAAAAAAAAATACCCATAAGGGTACTTACGTAAAATGAATCCATGTTCTTCACCTTATAAACTGTGAACGGAAGTTGGATGTAACCCACCACTATCTACTCATTAAATTCCATCCCTCTCCTCTCTAGTCTCATCTTTTCTCTTACGTTGTTTTCTCCCTTCACAAAAGATTAGGTATTTTTTTCAATCGAATATTTTATTGTTTATGTTATACGTTTTAATTATTGTGCCTCTTTTTTTAATCTATTTAGTCTAATTTTGATTTGTTCTGCTTCTTTTTGTAGAGGATATTCCAATTTATTTTCCTGCATGTGTATTTTCTTAATTGTTTGATATGATATGGGTTAATCATCAATTCAAATTCTCAAATTTTTTCAATGAAGAGTCACTTTTGATAAATTTAATATCTTTAACGTAATTTTCATATTTTTAAATTAAGGTGGTCAATTATATTTTTAGTTACTTTAGTAAATTTGCAGATTAAATTGATTACCTACCCATTCTACAACTAATTAACGTTTTTTTTTTATTTGAGCAATAATTAACCTTTTTCTGTTTGCAGAGAATTACAACCAACCCACTGTTTAAATCTAAAAAAAAAAAAACAAAACAAAAGAGCTCTATCGATAGTATATTCCGCTGCTTCATTTATGTTGGTTCTTCATCTATTAAATTTCACTCAACCTATATAATATAAAATATTTTCACTATTCATATTTAGTTCTTAAAATGTTGCAAAAAATAAGAGTAATTGAATTCCCAATTTCGCTTTTTTTTTAGTTACAACAGGATTCTATGAAAGATAGACATTGGAGATTAATTATCTATTCATACATTTCTATTTAGGTCGTCTTTTAATTTTGAATTATATGTGAGCACAAAAATTGAAGGTTAAAATGTGAAGCCCTGTCAAACTCTTGAACATCCAAATTTGCCCCTCATTCAGTTTATTCTTTACACACTAATAAGCGCAAAACAATCAAAAAATACTTAACTCATCCCCACGATCCGTCCGTTACCTCCACTCTCTCCTCAATCCTCATCTCTCCGAGAGACTCTCTCTCTATGCCTCATATCCTATTGACATGGTTTGTTTTTTTTGTTTAAAGAAATAGTTGAAAAGTGTTATGTTTTAATGTTATATTTATCCGATATTTAGAATGAAAATTTAGTTTGGAGGAACTATCCTTAATTTTCTTTTATTTTTTACCCAAATTTAATACAATTGGATTTTTTGGTCATTTTAATATGTACGCCTACACGTTACGTTACGTGTGCGTCGTTCGCTTGTAAATTAATATTGCAGCACAAATCAAGTAACAAAGGCCCATAAACACAAAATTAGACAAATAAATTTAATAGATGCATGTTTTTTATTAAATTTATACCTCTTTCAAGTACTTGGCATAATTGCTAAGAAGCAAACCATTCCCAGGATTGGCCTCAATCATCTTCCTATAATACACATCCGTGGCATCATCACAGCCGTCCGATCCATCCCCTCCCCCTCCACCAGCTCCGCCAATCCAGCACCCTCCGCCGCCGCGGCCGCTCCCCCCTTCCACGTCACACCCCAAGCTCAGCACCTGATCCAAATACCCGACTGATTCTCTCTCCTCCGCCAGAGAGATTGTGGGGAGTCCGGAGAGTCTCTTTGCGGTAGGGATTGTTCGGGATAGGGAGAGGGAGGTGAGATCGGTCTCGGAGACGGCTCTGGTGAGAGAGAGAGATCGTCGGTTTGGGAGAGATCTCTCTGACGATTTGGGGGAGATATCCGGCGAGGGTAGGGGGAGGAGGAGGGGGTCTTGGTGATGACGTGGCGGGTGGCTCAGCGCCGGAGTAGATGCGCTGCGTAGTAGCATTTTGTATACAATTACGGATCCAGATATATATATATATATATATATATGTGTGTGTGTGTGTGTGTGTATAGAGAGAGAATTTGCAGTGAAAATAGAGAGAGGGGTTTGGATGCGTTTTATAGGTGCGGAGGGAGGAGAGGGGTTTGATGGGATCTTAGCCGTCCGTTTTCGTACGAAATTCATTTACAACACTACCACCGTTCTTTTAAGCTAACGCACAAGAATTAGACAATTATTAATTAGTCATAATTTTAAAAACAATAATAATATTTTATTTTATTATCTTTTATTAAATACTCAAATTTTTACAATGTAATCAATTAAATCAGGATAAAATTAGGAAGAGAATAATTAATATTTTATTGATTTTTTAAAGTGACAATTAAAAAGGAATAAAAAATATAGAGAGAGTGATAATTAAAAAGAAATAGAGATAATAGAATTTTTATTTTGTGAGACGACTTTTCTACCATAAAAAAATTCTTCGTCCTCACCAGAGTTAACCATCATTATGCAATTTCAATAAAATTATTTATAAATTTTGTAAAGTGGGAATAAATTTTATACATAATTTTATTGAGTGGTTTGTGTTGTAATTATTGAGCGTTCTTTTTGTAACGATACAAATAAGGCATTCTTCTATTCAAGCTCTTTCCTTGTTTATACCTTGTAATAACTTGTCATCATAATATTTTTCAAAAATAAATTCAGGAACAATACATTATCACACAAAGGACGACCTAATTTTAGTTGTATAACTGTTAAAGCGAGCTATTTTTCCTTTGCGAATTGAAGATCTATAGTTCTATAAATATTGAGATAAATTACACTTATACCTAGAGAATAACAGAAAAAATAAAAAATAAAATTAATAAATTAACGTCTAGGTCCATACGTATTTCAATTAATTATTTTTATGATACAGTGTCAAAATATAACTTGTTACATGACTTTAGAGATAATGATTGAACTTGTCACATGCTGGCAATTTGGCAAGGGCTCTATCCAGGCTTTGTTTGGGAATGATCCAACATAAATTTAATTAAAATAGTTTATAATGAATTAAACTGGCCGAGCCCGAACAGTGACAAATTACGCTCAGATTATGTTTTCAACCAAAAAAAGAAAAAAAAAATCAGCTTAAATTTTATTTAAATTTAATCACATGCGAGGCGGAAGTGGGAATTAAGTTCCATGCTTTATACAAATCTTATACTTATAGAAAAAGTAATACATTTTAAAAAATTTGGTAATTTTGTGTTAAAATGTAGTATCTCCATTTATATAGGTATAGTAATAATATTAAATTTAATACTTTTAATTGCAATAAATATTACATTCAACATATTACAATTTTTTTATAAAAAAAATGATGTCATATACTATGCTAATTTAAAAAAAATAAACATAATATCGTTACTATATTATAAAAAATAAATTATTATATTTGATGGGAGCAAATTATGGTCGTTTTTCTAATAGGAGTCGATATATTTGTTTAAGGAATGGCTTTCACACTGCGATGATAAGAATGGGACCCACGAGAATTGGAAATAAACGGCCATGATTCGAAGGATCACGTGAATTGGCGGACACCTGCCTGGGGGCGCGAGAGGGATTGGAATGGGTCTTATCTTCCCTCGTGCAGCTTTCGATAAACTAAAAAAAGGGCAAGATAAGTGGTAGCTAGCTGGATTTTTTATATATATATATATGTATTCAATTTTGTTGTAGATGTATAAAATTTGTTTCTGTACAGTCATGGCAGTGTTTTTGTAATGACAACTAATGCATTACATGGAGTATAATTGTTTTAACAACTATTTAGAATCTATTCATTTGAAGTGCCATCTTATGCTTTTAAGTAACATTTGCAGTGTCAATAATATGTTTTCGGTTAGAATTAAATAATAATAATAAAAAATAAAAAAAAGCAAAAGGATTCTTCCATTTATAATCAAGTACTAAAAATGTACAAAAAGACTAATATGGTTAAATCAGGTTTTATTTTTAATCGAAAGAAAATTGCTCAAGATGAGATCACATAGGTGTTTGTGCATGTTTACTACGTGATATTATGTATGTATATCACCAAAGAGTCTTACAATCCATCTCAGGCCAGGTTTTGTGACGAAGCCGCTGTGTCGCCGGATGAATGAGCTTTCACTAGCAAATATAAGCCTCGAAGGGTCTGTCAAATAAACAATTAATTTAGAATCTTTAAATTTCAATAATCAATGAAGTACATATTAAAATGACCTAAATTGATAGCAGATAAGCCTTATTAACAATTACCATATTTAAGTTCATATTCTTGTGAAGTAGTATCCAACTCCCATGCTTTCCATTTATTCATCTGTTGATTAACAACAATTTCCTCAAAAAAATATATGGTTACCATATAATGGAAATAAGAAATTGCATTAAGGTAGCGAGTAGCCCTGCCTTAAAAATCCAATGGCCCAGATTTAATTTTTTTTTGTTGTGTTGATATCATGATTTTTTAATGTATTATCAAAATCCAGACTAATATATTTTAAGATAGCGTGTCTATACGAGGGACAAGTATATAAACAGATAGATAGATAGATACTTTAGCTTTTGCTAGAGCCACAGTGATGATACTGTATAGGACATGGAAAACAGCCAACACAAATATGAAAATGTGCAACTGGTGCAACCCTTTTTGAGTAATCAATGACACTTTCCCCTGAAAACAACAAATCGCAAAATAGTAATATGAGAAATACTTAGTAAGTTTCTTTTTCTTTCTTTTTTTTTTTTTTTTTTTNNTTTTTTTTTTTTTTTATGATGAACACATAAAAGCAAAAACAGCGTAAATTAAGTCAAACCTATAATAATAAATTTTAAATGGAATTGTAGTAGTGTTGCAAGAATCATGAGAAAAAATAAACATATTGGTTAACTAGTAGTATGGTCTCTTACATTACCTTATTTAAAGTAAGAGCAAAGATATATGTACAGAAGATTATATACAGAAATTGTACAAACACCTATTTAATTATATCTTGTATGGTGATATTTTCCTTGAAAATAGAATCGACGCACTAGATTTCAAGCATTTGTACGGTGAGGTAGACGAATCATTTTCATAGCGTAATTTATAAAATTTGTTTAGAATTTAATGGCTTACATATTTGGAGCAATATTGATCATAACTTGGTAAATTTGTTCCATGGATTCCATCTTTGTCATAGTGCTCTTGCTTACAAGGAAGCATTGTTTTTCCAGCTTTTGCACAAATACATATCTCTGAGATGGGTTTTGAGCCCACTGCTAATAGCAGGGATATGAATCCTAGTAGCATCAATTCTGCGTAAATAAATTTTACTCTTTTAGCTAACTTACACCGAGAAAAATCATGAACAGAAACTGTATAAGCTTCTAGTGTGATTACATAATCTATAAGACGGATATCCTAGAGATGAGTTCTAAACCCCTCTGCAAAAATTTTTTGCTTTAGCTAAATTACATCTAGAAGAGTAACTATATGTGTACATAAAATCATCATGTAATATGGTTACTTACATTTTGTGCGATAGATTTTTTTTAAAAAATATATATATATATTTTTAAATAGCTAGAATCAAAGTTGGGGATCTAACAAACATGTATTTGTTCGCTTTTAGTATGTGATTCATGCGGTGAACTGTAAAAGCTAACGGGGTCAAGTGCTTTCGATTTTTTGAAACCTGAAATTGGTTTCCAAATATGTCGCCTTAGTTAGAAGTGATCCCCTAAGACTAAAAATTACATTTGTAATTGAACAAAAACTTATACTTGCCGATTCAGTTTGTTATACGGAAGCATGGTTATTCGAATAATGTTGTCACATCATTTTATGTGGTTTAGTATACCATTTAGAAGGCTTGTCAAGCGAAAAGGGGAAAATATATTGGTCTAAAGTACGTAATGCGTATATAGGGAGGGAGATATACCGGCTTTAATCTTCTCGAGGGCCTCAGACATAGCTTTCTTGTGGCGCTTCTGAAACCACTGCATCATTTTCAAAAACAGAACTTACAAAACTAAACGTTATTACGTATGTGTTGCCAATTGCCCTCATACCGATAATAATTAGCATTAATACATAATTTTATTAGCTGGATGAATACTAATATGACCATTATAAAAAATTAATAAATTTTACCATTCCGAGAGAATGAATGGAGTGCTCAATAAGAATAGAGATGACCACAAAAACTATGGATACAAGCGCCACTGCCCACGAAGGCGTCTCCTTGAGTGACCGATCCGGACTGTAAGCCAAGGCCATGGTTAAAAATATGAAAAACGATCGTCGATATATATATATGATGAGCTTTGCATTTGCAGAGAGTACTGGATATTAAGAGCATGAACTAATTGGTAGGTAAATTAGGAAAAAACTGTGAAAATGTAACCATCATTTTTCAGTGCTTTTGAACAAGTAAAAATATCACCTACAGATAACATAAGTTATGTTTTGAATTTTGGTGGTCAATGTACAAAAATTTTCAAAATTAACTTTATTGATATTGTCTTGTACTATTTATCTTCTGATGATTACCCTCTTTTACCCTCTGATTAATGTCAAAAGATAATTGTATCTCGAAAAGACTAATTTTTTAAAATATATTCATACAAAAAGCAAAAAAATGACACGGTGAGGGAGTTTTTGGCAATTCTGGGTCAGGTGAGCCCCAATATTGCATAAATGGTGTATCAACAGAAATAATTCTCAATATGGTGCACTGTATTATGTTCGTCATTATTAATGATGAACATTTGAAAATCCTGTATCTTATTCGCCACTAGTAATAGCAATATTTTAAAACCCGAATCAAACCGGCAGGTCGGACCGGTTGAACCAAGAACTGGCCACCCAACCGGTCCGAATACAATATTGGATCAAAAATTTCAGTGAACCGGTGTAAACCGGTATAACCCGAATGGTTGTCTCATAAAATCAGTAATCCGACCGGTTTATATGAACCAGACCGGATCATACATTATTAAATAAAATGTTAGAAAAAACGAATGAAAAGAAAAAAAGAAGCAGTGGCATCACACTAGGCACTTATTCACCAGTATTGTTTATGTTTAGAACTTATTTGTGTAATTTTATTATGTGAAAGTCTCTTTTTTTGTTTATTTGATTAAGTACTCATGTCGTGGTCATGGTTTGAATTTGAGAATGAGATTTATGAAATTATGTTAATTTGTATTGTGATTATTTTTGAATATTTTAAAAAATATAATTACAATTTTTTTAAGTATGAATTTTACATGTCATGAATTTTTTAGAATTTTTTA
>MKEJ01015888.1:0-10269 GCA_001753735.1 Embelia ribes
AAAATAAGCAAGAAATTAAATATTTTATCCGAATGATATTCAAACAAATCTATTAATTTGGACTGGAGAGAGTATAAAAAATGAAAATTTTAGTTTTTAACATAACTCCCAAATAGTTATACTCTCTATAAATAAAAGGTAGAAACATGTGTTGGAAAATAGCTACATTTTTTTCACAAAAACTAATACTAATATTTAAAATCTTGGAAACATTGAACCTGTAAATGTGAATCATATGATGCATCGATATCATCAGCTTTGCATCATCTCTTTATTGTCATATTTAATTTATGGTAATTAATAAGAACAATCCCTCTCTTTCGAAATAGGCCACACAAAAATTAAAAAAACTTTTAATTGGCATCGTTAATCTAGTAAAATAATATTATTTTTATTTTTTATTTTTTATTAAATACTCAAATTCATTTAATATGTTTAATAACTAATAAGATTAAAATTGAAAAAAACTTGATAAATATAATTTTGATTTTCTAAAGCAATACTTAATATGAATTGAATTTTTATTTTTTTCAACACGGCAATTAACATGAAATAGAAGAAATTGTACACATATTTTACGTTAGATATTGTGGCAACCCACTCCAAAATTTTGAAATTTGAAATGTTTAGAAACTACGCATCTTCTGATAAATGCTAAAATTTGAAATTTTTGAAATAAAAAAGCTGAAAATTTATTCCTTAGTAAATATGCTTTGAAAATGTGTTAAATATGCAATATTACATATATACATTTATCTAACTACTTTATAAAAAGTATCAACTCTACAAAATGTTTCATACATTTTTTCTTCCAAATTTACCCTTCATCTTGTTACTTTATAACAAAAGTCACCATATCCAAATTGGTAAATTAATTATTTTTAACTTGTATTTCTTTTATTAAAAGGTAATACTACATTTTAAATATTTGGATTGATAAATATCACAAAAATAAAAATTAAGCAATTTAAAATAAAAATATCAAAGGTTAAGAAATTATAATTTACAATTGTTCACATATTTACCAAACTTAACAAAATATTTAAATATCACATTTATTTTTAAAATTGCAAATTAGTGTTGCAAGTTCACGCAGGTATCTCAAAATTTTTATATGATGCATATTTAAATTTCCCATAAATGATAATTATAACATTTTTATATTTTTATTTAAAAATATTTGAAATAATTACTTAATTTTTGCTCTTATGTTAGTATGTAATATTTGGTTAGATAATAAGTTTATGAATCACGTATGCATGTCCCAGCAGTATAAGGATATAAAACAAAAGATCACTTCTTACAATATCAAAATCAAATAAATAATTAAATCCTAATTTTGTTTTCTATCTCATACCAAATATCCTCTTTCATTTTTTAAGAAATTTTTTATCACCGCCTTTTTTTTCTTTTTTTCTTTGGGATAAAAATAGTTTTTTTTAAACCAAGACGTATTTTCTCTCCATCTTTCGCACATGCTGACAGATTAATATTACCATATGTTGAAAGGCAAATGGATTAAGTCGAGTATCAAAATTCTGAATTAAGTCAAAATCTCATAAAATGACAAGTTGATAGATATCATTAATTAACATAGGGACTGCTGAAAATATGTCTAGATCGTTTATTTTAAAATTTAAAATTAATTTATATAATTAAATTTTATAAGAATTTTTTTTAATATTAATTATATATTTCAAAATTAACGGACAAGATTTGCTAGGAGGATTACGCCTGATAACGCCGCCCCAACCCGTCCTTTACGATATTAACAATGATGGGGTCAAAATCTCATAAAGTGACAAGTTTAATGAATGCTACTTAACAATGAGGTTTCTAATGCTTTACTAAAATAAAGTTATAGATATGAATGAATTTAATATGATTTTTTACAAAAATATATTATAAAAGATTTGGCATAATTTATAAATTAATAATACATTAACATTTTCTTTGAAGTTTAAAATGGAAAATTGATAAAAATAAAATAAAATGAAATAAAATTATAAGTGCATTTTGTTAATGTGTCAAAAATATAAATATGTTTTATTAGGTAACACATCGATTTGAAAAATATATATTTTTTTAATTATACGGACCTATGAATGTTAAATTATAAAAGTTCATAAATTACTATTGTTAATAATTATTATGTCCTTATAAATATAGGGTCGTAGTCATCATCTAAGATATTTAGCAAAAGTATTTATTACACTGGCGAATCTTGACGTTACAAAATTACTTCTACCCTCTTTATTTCCTTTTTACTTTTTTAACTTTTTAAGTTAGGTAATTGCTAACTAATTTGGTCAAAATCAAAATTGATTGTATTTATCTGTAATAAAAAAAAGAATATTACTATGTAATTGTATCGGAAAAAAAGTGTCCGATATTCTTAAAAATAGTATAAGAGTGAAATGCTACTTTTAAACTACAAAAATAAATTTTGTGATAAAAAAATTTGAGAATAAAATTATAATTTTATTTATAAAATTTTATTTCTTAGGTTAAAAAGTAGTACAAAAAATTTGGTGTTGGAATTAAAGTGACGTTGGAACCAGCGATGACCCAACAGATTGACTTTCTCTTGATTGACGTCTTTTCCTTAAATATTTGGTTCAGATTCAAATCATCACGCAATTTCAATTTGAAAAAAATATCTTCAATATTTTGTTCTATTTTAAAATTTATGAACAAAGGAACTTCGTTGGGAAAAACATAAATAAAATTATAAAAATAATAACTAGAAAATAAGAATAACGGATACTAAATCAAGAGAGATAATACTTCTACATACATAATAATAAATGAGCAAAATAAGTTAAAAATTTTGTTGAAATGTACTGTAGAATTATATGCGACTGTTAAGCAAAGACGATAACTTATTTTTTATAAATCAATATCTTCACATGAATTAAATATATTTACGAGTTTCTCACTTATAAATAAATCTTATCTGCAGCTTAAAAATTACAACTCGATGCACTCAAAGTTATAAGCTCTACAAATATTTTTCGTACAAAATATTCTGTCAAAAATTTCTCTGCTCCATCTAATGTTTTCTACAAGCCATTTTTTTTTAAATTTTCCATTAAAAATATTAATAATAGAGATGATGACGATTGCATGATGCAAGTACACATATTAATGACGCAAGTACCCCCTTCCCTCAACATGACCTCATTAATGACGCCATTAGAAAAGTAAATTAGAGATTATTTATTTTAAGAAGGGTGTTTAATTAACTCTTTCCGTGAATTAATAAAAGAGTTATTTATAGCATTGGTACCTATATTTTACGAAATTTTCTATTTGGTCCTTCATTCTATTAGCAACGTTAATTGTCCCCAATATTTTAGAAAATGATGAATTACTCCGTATTATGGACAGAAAATCATTATAAATAATACAAGTCATATAATGACCCATGTAATAGAAACTATTCTTTTATAGTATTTATTTCTATACTTATTATCTGCCAGAATAACAATGAATAAAGTTTGTTGTCAAGAAAGTGCCATATGCGGGAGCAAACCTCACTTTTTCGTACATTTTTTGGACCACTTTGATACAAAGGATTATTAAGCGTTCGAACCAGTATTTCTCATTAAATTTTTAAATCTAACATTTAAAAAATTATTCTCTTACATAATGGAAATTGATCATTTTATGCATTTCTAAACAAATTTTTTTATACTATTAAGTTAGCAACATATAAATTTAAATATTTAAAAAAAAATCTCGTTGATGTTGGGTTACTTTTTTTATTTTGATCGGATAAAAATAGTAATATTTAATATAGAAAATGTGTATAGTGATTTTCTCGATTAAAAATTCACAGTATCAATTTGTAGAAGGTTTTATGAAATAGAAAGACTGGATTTGCCACATTTATGATTTTCCTTTCTCAAATAATTTGAGAAAGAGAAAGCTTGTTTAGAAAAGTTTGGCGTGAATGCTATTAGTGCTTCAATTGGAGAACCAAATAGAGCTTTACTCCAAACACTTGGGACCAATATTGTAATTCACCCAAAATAAAAAGAGGAGAAAAAGTTCCTGCTTTTGACTTCTTCTATAAGCACTATAAATACAGGGGAAGGCTTTCAACTCTTTTCCATAATTTATCTAAATTACACTCATCAAAGGAATTTAGTTCTAAAGAGAAATTGAGAGAGACAGAAAGAGAGTTCTAATGGCAACTAAAGTCTACATTGTGTATGTATTACTTTTTCTTCTTAGCTATTTTTCTTGTTTTCAGTTTGTGTTTGATTATTGATATTTCTAGCGATAAATTTTACAAATGAATTAGTACAAAGCTCATTTTAATTAAACATCTTAAGACGGAGAGGCATCATTTATATTATTCATTATATCGAACAAGTTTTCGGCATATTTTTTGAGTGAAACTAGTGTAACTCAATGTTTTCGATTGTAGAGCAGTGAGACTTGAAATATGATACTAGCATTATAATGAGTTGTTTGATTAAAATGAAATTCTGTTTAAACACCTTCTATTCCAATATATGTAGTATAGTAATAATGGTGATAGCTTAACATCTACGTATATGATCACAGCTCAAAAATGGCGAAAGTATAGGCGTTGGTCCCCTCGGGTCAAGTTCCAAAAACTTAGCAATTTTGTGTAATCCTATGTCCTGATTGGTTATATATATATGTGTGTGCGCGCGCGTATGTATTTATGTTAACATTTCATCTTATGAGAATTTTTCTTATAAGTTGTAACAAGAAATAAATAGGATTGATAAGTTTCCCCTGAAATTAAAGAAGCTAGTAAGGAAACATATTTGAACTGATTATTACTACAGCTTTGACATATATTTATATATCTTTTACTTTTTTTCTCTCTGTTTTTAATACAGATACTATTCCACCTATGGACATGTTGCGAAATTGGCTGAAGAGATAAAGAAAGGAGCTGAATCCGTCGAAGGAGTTGAGGCCAAACTATGGCAGGTCCGCCCAAACTCCCTATATGTTTTCATCGTAAATAATGATATACGTACAGAAAATCATAGAAACAATACCAACACAATAGACTTGAACACATGGGTGTATGTACAATTTCGTTGTATGATTATCAGTACGTCAATCGTTTATCTTTTTTACTATTTAGCTCATAGCGCTTCGGAGTCCTGAAGAAAACCAAACAATAACGTGTTTCCAACAACATTTTTTTGACTAATTCATACGATCGCACACAAAATAAAATAAATAAATAAATATCTAAAGCATATGATAAAAAGAAGTAAATTTTCAAAATGGTAGGTACATAATGAATTGGTAGGAAATTAATTGAAAAGCTAAGGCCTTAGGCATATTTTAAACCTTTCTAATGTTCGGGATAAAAAAAATATTTTAAACTTTTTGGCTATTTTTCATTTCGAATTCATTAATTTAACTAGAAATAATAAGATGCCAATTTTTCATACCCCTCTAAATAATGTGAATACGATACCAAATCATAGCTACAATATACAGTAGCAGATCGCGATTTACAAAAAAAAAAATTCCGTCCGCGATCTAATAGACGTCAAGGTAATTGTAATTCCGTCCGCGATCTAATAGACGTCAAGGTAATTGTAATTGTGATGGAAACGACGAAGGATTGTAATTTATATTAAATGAAACAGGTGCCAGAAACACTGCCCGAAGAAGTTCTCATAAAGATGAGCGCGCCACCAAAAAGTGACGTCCCGATTATAACCCCAAACGAGCTTGCGGAGGCGGATGGCCTAATTTTTGGTTTCCCAACCAGATTCGGAATGATGGCCGCTCAGTTCAAAGCGTTCTTGGACTCGACCGGTGGTTTGTGGAGAACCCAGCAGCTGGCCGGAAAGCCAGCTGGCATCTTCTACAGCACCGGGTCCCAAGGCGGTGGCCAAGAGACTACTCCGTAAGTACTTTTAACTTACGTTTTTCGCTTTAGTCCGTGAGCTGATTTCCCTTTTTGTTTTTGTTTTCAAAATATACAAAGCCCACAAAATTTTATTTTCAAGGTCGTTTTTTGTATAGTTTATAAAGATGTTGCTAGAAAACAAGAGCGCGAAATAAATTATATTATTGTTTTCTCCTAAGAAAAAATAAATTGTTCCAAGTTTTCTTGAACAATTTCTTTTATTTATCAGCAATTACATTATCGTCTAAAACAAGAAAATAATGAAAGTTTCAAAATTTCAAAGATACCATCAATCCTGTTCTTAAGAAACCAAATGTTCACAAGTTACAACCCCACAAATAACTGTTTTTTGAAGTTATCCAAGCTAAATTACAATATATATATGTATAAACTTAAGGCCTAATTTTGTAAATTTTATATGATTGTAGATTAACGGCGATAACTCAGCTCGTCCACCATGGCATGATTTTTGTGCCCATCGGATACACTTTTGGAGCCGGCATGTTTGAGATGGAGCAAGTGAAGGGTGGGTCCCCCTACGGGGCCGGAACCTTTGCCGGAGATGGGTCACGGCAGCCCTCTGAGCTCGAGCTCGGCCAAGCTTTCCACCAAGGAAAATACATTGCTGGCATCGCCAAGAAACTCAAGGCATCCGTTTGATTTGCGGATCGATTATTTACACCATAATTTAAATTTTACCATTCTATACTCTGGAAATTTTAGATGCTGGATCAGTTTACCATTCTAAAAATCATTGTGTGTCCAATAATTTCGTAAATTTTATTTTCTTGTACCTTACTCTTCGATACGGTGTTGTTTTTTTAATTTTTCCTTATTTTTGTAATTAGGTACGTTATAGATAAGATGTTATCGTTGAATAAAAAATACGCGTCTGATTGTATTTTTTTTTATATAGTTTTCGTGTTGAGTCTCTTTGATTTGCAATTCAACAACACCAAGTGAGAAATTTCAGAAAATTATCAATTATTTATTTGTAAATTAATTGTGGTTGGTACCACACCGAATTTCTCTCTTGATCATTGACTTCGATCACGCTCACCACAAACATGATTCGTGACCCTTTTTCATGTTTGGTTCTGGCCCGAAACATTTTGTATCGATGATAAATAGTTTAGTATCGATAAAATTGAACCGGTAAATTTGTTTGGTTGCTTTATAATTGCAGTAATATTGTTACAAAAACACTTTCATGAAAGATGAAATCTGAGTTTGATTAAAAGTTCTTCAAATGTGATATCATATAGTTGATGTGTACTCCTAGAGTTCAAAGGAAAAAGGCTTCTAATAACTCTATCAAAAAGCAACACACTTTTTATAATACAATCAAGATCTTCATCATCGTTCAAGTATTGAAAATTTCAATAAATTGAGATATCCTAAATAGTACAAAATAAGACATCACGTTAGGTCGTTAATGCGAATTTTTCGGTGTCACTCGTTCCTATCAAAAGCTATTTGTTCTTCTAATATTATAGTACGCATGTCCTTTTGTAATACTTGTATCCATGTATTTAGAGATCTATCTTTGCTTTTTTTATCTGTTCTCATTTTAATACTCTCTCACTTTCTAACCGTTGCACTCATTAGTCTCCGTCTTATATGTCCAAACCATTTTAAACAGTTTTATTTCATATTATTTTCAATTGGCTCCACACGTAACCTACTATTAATATCTTCGGTTCTAATTATATCTTTCTTAAATGTCTCACACATCCACCTTAACATACACATTTCTACTACATATCTTTTGTTCATTTTATTTTTTAATAGCACAAGACTCAGTTCCATCCAATAAAGTTAGTTATACCGTAATCTTATAAAAAATTTCTTTTAACCATAAAAGTATATTGCGATCACATAAAACTCCGGATACATCTCTACATTATATCCATCCTGGTTGAGTTCTATGGTAATCATCTTAATTTTGAGGTAATATTACAAATTATTTTTACATTTTTTAAACTACTTTTTAGGATCTTAATGTTATGTCATTTTAGCAAATAACAGGCAATTAATAAATTTTTAATGCAATTGTTGGCAAATATCTACATGGTTTCATGAAATTTATATCTCATAAAACTTTTTGAAGAATAATCTTAAACGCTTCACAGTGTAAATAGATACAAATTAGCAATGGGAACTTACAGCTTAAATTACTCTAAAAATAAAATTCACATCGTAAATTGTGATCACATGCTACTACTCATTTCCGGAAAATTAGGAAAATGAAAAATAACCACATGCTTCATGATTTAGAAAAGCACTTTGCCGTCACACAACTTTTTTGCAAACTTCAAGTGAGAAGATTTTGCCTTTTTTTCCATCCCAATAAAAAGTAGAAAATTTATGCCTAATTAGGATGATGTTACTTTTGTTTAATTCGTTTCTCAAAATTGCGTTTCAAAACTAATTCTAAAAGTGCATATAAGGTATAAGTTCGTAATGTAGTGCTTAGTAATGTGGTACTTTTCATTGTAGAAAGAGAAAAATAGATCTGTATGAGAAATAAAACAAATGTAATTGATGCTATTTGGTTTTAATTAATAATAAAAAAATAAAAGCAGCTTTTGAAAATAGAAGCACCCTTAAAATGTTGAATCAGATAAATAAAATCAGATGTTTTGAAGTTACCAGATAATTTCAGCTACAATTTCAAAGAAGAAACAAATAAAAACAAGGTGTAGAAAGCTGTTATCACCCTATCTAAGTGATCATAGCTTATTGTGGCATTGTTCTCCCACGCTATACCCATATCATCGACAAAGCATGGGTGCCTAATAAAATCATAAAAATCAAAATTGAGATGACGAAATTGCTGATTCATTTATCTTTCCATTAAATGAAAATTATACTTGCTATAATTTTTCGGTTTTTTTTTTTTCCCGATTGGTAGCTTCTATTTTTTGCCAACAATCCAAAATGGTCTTTAGTTTTACAACACCGAGTTTCAATTTTGATTTTATAGCAACAACATTTGCAGCACATTAGCTAAATATTAATTTCTAGCTATTTTAACTAACAAAATGACAAAAAATTCAAAACCCACTCGTATCACTCTAGCTAAATCATTAGCTGTTTTACCCATTAGCCATCTTTATAGCTAAATTTAACACATCACTCTAGCATTGCTAAAAATATTTTCTGTCTCCTCCATCTCTCATTTCTCATTCACATAACTTATTCTCCCTTTCGCCATTTATAATTTTTAATTCCTTTTTATTCACCTCTTTTTTTAATTAAAAATTATAACTTTAAATTTATCAAATATATTTTTATATATTTTACACATATAATAGTTTATAAAATATGCTTCAAAATGATATTCATATTGACATATAAATTTAATTATTTTGTATAAAATATTTTCAAAAAATAATATTTTGTAATCAATATTGATTTTAAGTATAACTATTATATATACAAGTGCAAGATAAAAAATATAAAAAATAATTAAAATTATAATTATTAGGTAAAATACGCTAATCTAATCCGATGCATGATAGGCTAAAAAATAATAAGTAAAATAGAAAAATGAATTTTTTGGAACAATTTTAGCTATTTTGTTTAGCAAAACTAATTTGAATGATCTAATAAAATTAGTAAATTTTGTTATCCAAAACAGTCCAATCCTTTTTCTTTTTTCTTTTTTCACTTCACTAGGATAAACATTTCCCCATTTTACCCTCCATTGCTATCAAATATCCTCCAAATTCGTAATTTCTGCAAAAGGAAAATAGAGTCCCATCGATCCGAGAAATTGAATAACCAACTTAAATGAATCAATCATGCATGAATATAATTTGTAAATTGGAAACCAAAATCTAATTGGACTTGATGACTACATAGAGATTCATTTCATATAGTCATAATGAAATGTTATCTTTTTGGTTGTGTTGATTTAACCATGCGTGGCCTATTTTTTTTAAAGGGTTTGATTAGAATATATGCTTTGATATAGACCATGTGAGAGCTCGTGCATACTCTTCCTATTTGGTGTTTAATAAAAGGAGGGGTGGTATAAAAATATAATTTTATAATTAAAATTATAAAATTACCTTCCAAATTTTTTATTACAAATTTTTATTTTTATGGCAAAAAAATAATAAGTCATCCTTACACTTCTAAAATCAGTCAGATGCTCTTTTTCCATTTTATTTGGGATTAGAGGAAGGCAAGAATATTACAACTCAACTGAGTTGTAGTTTCTTACAGCTTAGTTGTAGGCTGTTGAATCATTTCTAATAACTTAAATTTAGTTAAATTACAAATTTAAAAAAAAGTATTTAAATAAAAAATATTTAAATTTGGGCCATTAGATTTAATCAAAGGTC
>MKEJ01015889.1:0-27078 GCA_001753735.1 Embelia ribes
ACAATATTTTAGAAATCATTTAACAGTATTAAGAATGTGAGAAATAAAAAAAATAGCTACCCAAGACTCGAATGAGCTCCCACCAAACTCTAAACTTTGTTAGGTGCACCACTTGTCTCTAATGCTGTTTGGGAAAACAAAAAAACCCAAACAGGTGGTTAGTTTTACTATACTTGCGAAAATAGAACATCATGAGAATAAGTGTAATGAATATGAGCAAGTAAATAGACAATAAAAAATATTAAAAGCAACAACTCGGAAGATATAAGTCAACATATTACGTACAATATAATTCTGTTTATTATTATTCATCCAATGATACCACACTTAGTATAAATTAATTTCACAATTAAATATACACCACGGGCCATACCCCACCCCGTGACTTTACGCGTAAAGGTTTGTAATTTCTGCCAAGGAAGTTTCTCACTAAGGGGCCAGTCCACGTTACCCCCAAATATCACAAAATAGGACCAATACACGTTACCCTATTTATATAAAAGTATGGATGAGAGGGTCAGTCCACATTACCCTCAAAATACTTTGATTTCATTATTTTTACATAGTTTAAATTCATATGCATAATCAGTTTACTCCTCAGTTTAAGTCCTCATTCCACGAATCACAATTAAGTATTAACATGATAAATAAATACACCCAAACTCAATAACACATAAATACCCAATTTTTATGATTACATTAGGGCATAATAGCACACAAATCATGAATACGAATGAGTATAAACTTGAGATTCTAATCACAATTATGGTAAAACTAACCGCACCTGAGAGTTGGTGCTCAATTCTTTGGAAAATTGATAAGATGCACTAATTTCCGTCTCCACTGAAATCGCCACCTACTTCACGATCACCTTATCAAGGAGTTATCGGATCCCCTCGGAAAGACTGGAAAAGAATCCTAAATTGCACTTTGAGGAATTTCACCCCAATTTTACACACCAAATTGATGGGGTCGAGACGAGGGTTCCGAATATGCTACTTTTTTCTCCCTCGGCCTTCTCCACCATTTGGATCGTGGAGGTTTAGGTTGAAGGTATCTTCTTCTCTTTCTCTTTCTCTCTCTATCTCTTTTTTCATAAATGGGAAATAATAGGAGAGAGAGTGTAATATGTCGATTTAAAGTATTGGGCCCCACATTTTTCTATTTTTCGACTTGGGTGTACCGGTACACCGAGGTTGGCGTACCGTTATACCAACACCTTTATATAAAATTGGGTGTGCCGTTACACCCTTGGTGTGCTGGCCCCCAGTGTCCTCATTTTCCTTTGGTGTAATAGTACACCACTCTTGGGGCGATGCCCCGCAAGGGGCAGCTCTCCCTTAACTCCTATGACTTGACCGGGCAGGTCGAACCCCGCGTCGTAGTGACAACAAAAGTTGTGGCATGCAACTACAATGCAATGATGAATAAAATGAAGAAAAAAAAAACTCGGAATTTTCTGGGACGTTACATATAAAAGCATTTTTCAAAATTTGGAATGATATTTGAGTACTTGAAATTCAATATGTGCAACTTGATGCGATAACCGATGTACCCCAACACAAACACACACACGGCGCCATTTCGCACCCCAAAACCAACTTCCTACATACTCGACATCACCCCACAACACTTGGCCACATTCGCATCCCATCACATGTAATAATAATACTATAATACATATAACAATATTATTATTAAAAATGAAAATTTCATTCGGAATTTTCGGGACGCTACACTTCCTTCTTTAAAGAAAATGTTATACAATAAAAAGAAAAACCACATAATACACAATGTCCCTGAATTGCACAGGCGAATGAGTGCTAAATGTTTGTAGCCTTAGTGATTGAATCCGTGAAGCCAATTGCGACGGAACATCACTAACGCTACTCCATTAAAAACTATCAACTCAATATCAACCCTTCCTAATAGGGTCTGAAATAGGCTTATCTTTGTAGGCCTAGGGGCACTTAATCTTGCAAACAATTTCGGTTTTTTTATATTTCTAGCACCCCCAAGTTTAATGAAAATTCTGACCATAATTAGTAAAGTTTGGGATGATGAAGAGAACATTCTAAGGTCTGGATGAGTTTGATATGATTTTTTGTATGAATACGTGTCAAAAATTAGAAAAAATTTATAAATTTGTAATATAAATTTCTTAATAATGCATTATTTCTTATTTTCAAATATTTTTTCGGAAGTTTAAAATGGAAAAACAATTAAATAATGTCGGTAATACCTATTTTAACAAGATGTGTCAAAAAACGAATATATTTCATTAAGTTACATATCAATTTGAAAAATCATACAAGCGTATGGATATTAAACAATAATAATTTGTGAATTAACTAATAATCGACAGTCTAAAATTCAAAAAGTGTATTTAGTTTATTATTTTATTTGAACTACCCCAGTTGAGTCATACGAAAAAATCAAATAATATTACCGATTTCTCCATAATAAATTTATTGTTGCAACATAATCTCTATATTTTATCAAAAAAATCTAATTAAACTTTCAACATAAACTTATTGTTTCAATATAAATTTTTTCTAAGATAAGTTTAAATTTTATTTATAGTTTGTAGTAAATTGTAATCCACAAACAAATCAATGATAAAAATATTTTTATTTTTTGGTTAAAATTGATCCATCTTTAATAGACAAAGCCGATGCACTGACCAAATGAAGTTGCGTGAAATTTTGTCATGTACCAATATTGCCATTTGAATTCCCACAATTTATAATTAGTCTGAGATAAAAATTAGGTATTATAAATTGTAAAAAGACAAAAATATAATTTTAACTAACCACTATTTCCCTCCCCTCTCGTCTCCTATTTCTTTTAACCATAATGATTTATTGTCAGTAATTACTACAACTAATGATTATGCCGAATCATTCATAACCTTTAATTGTTCATTAAAGGAAATATAAGTTAAGTCTAAGTACGTTCCTCATGCAGTTATATTTATTTTATTTAAATCATATTTTCTAACCACTGAAGGTGATTGGAAGATTTTGTTGTTTTAACTTCATCTTATTCATTACAATAACCTGGATTATATTTTTTTAGAATATTATTATCCTCATAATCCAATAATCCTCATAGTTGTCTTTTTGAGTACATCAATTTTAAATTTACTTATTATTTATAATTTTGCTTCCTTGAATTTTAAGAATATAAGTTTAATTTCTCAATATAGCTAAATATTTTATTTTATTTTATCTATGTTATTCATATTGAATATTTACTCTAAAAATATTTTAATATAAAATGATATGCATATAAAGTATAATTATACGCATTAGTTATCTATTTCTCACTCTCCTATTACCATTCCAATATGGGTGAAAACTTCTATACATGATTTGTATTTTACAAAATGTGATAATATATTGGAATATTTTGAAAATGTATCGATAAAAAGTGAAATGATAATATATTGAATAAGTATTACGATATTTTAAATGAAAGCGATAACATTCGTGAGAAAATTAATACTCATATAAGATACATATGCTGTATAGAAGTTGGCATCAGCAAAAGTGGACTCTAATTTCATTTGTTGAATTCATAATATTTTTTAATATTTAAGTTCTTAATTTATACAAATTTTTATATTTTTAACCTCTATTTGAAATTTAATTATTCCAATTTAGCTATTTTGGATTAATAATTTAAAAACTTACGCAAATAATTTTAGAAACTTACGCAGTACGCACACCCTTCAGCTTCCGTCCGTACGCTGACGTGTCAGAAAAAAATGAAAAATAGGAAGAATACTGCGCGCGCCTCCCAGCATTTTATAATGTACTGAATGGTCCTCGTAGTTTAAACTGAAACTCTTTCTGGTGCCTTGAGTTTCTATCGAGACACTCCTAGTCTGAAAAGTGACCGATTTCATCCTCAAAAGTTTGGGAAAGAAAATGGTAGATTAGTTCATTTTCATAACATTCTTATAATTTTAAAATCACCATCAATGATAATAGTCAAGGCATATTTATTATGAAAAAGTCGCAAGTTGAATGGTCAGCTGATAAGATTTTCATATGACAGTATGTACGTAAATAGCCACATTATAGGGCCTGTGGTCAACTGACATTTTATGTACAAATAATCAACAACCAGTTCTTCGTATTTCAACAAATACAAAACACTTTCAAGCTTTCTATAATAGATTCTGCGTATTCTCCTTTCGATAGGCTTGTTATTTTCTACCATGGTTAAGAATGATTAGTCATCTTGGTTAAAATTAATTTTGATCAATCCCGTTTCTTAATATGCAATCCATGGAGAATCTGAAGCTCTATATTTTAATAAAAATACACATTAAATGATGGTACTTGCGAATTTACTCATTGCATCTCACTATTAAGTAAAGAAAACGATTAAAAATTGGGTTAAACTGACATACAAAAAATAATAATTGTAGCAACGACGAAATAAATGACCAATACATGAATCAACTATATCACTTCTCGAAATTGTAGAACAATTATTGCTTCCATTGAAAGTACATAGGAGGGATGGCAAGTCGATTTTTAATGAGTACCTTGAGCTCGACATGGATATCACTTGATTTGAGCTTGACTCCAACATTAAATGAGTCGAGTTCTAATATGAATTTATACTTGACTAGGGTTTCAACTATTAAGGTAATTGACTTGTTTAGCTCCCAAGTTGCTCGAAAAATTTTATTATGTTATTTCATGTATCGTATTAATTTCAATTATTTTACAAACTTATATTTGATATGGCATCTTATTTTATTTTTCCAGTTATTTATAAATTTATAAAATATTGGATTAATTAGTATTTACACTATGATAATATTTTTATAAAATATTAATATCTATTTAGGTTATTTTAAGTATGTAAAATTTCATGTTGATTAGTATAATATTTTAAAAATTTATGGAGTATATTAAATTGTTAGGAATAGATTTATAAAAATATTTATTTTCTACAAATATTTAGATTCTTAAATATAATTTTAACGATTTATACTATGTATATCCTGGAACTGTGCACGATCTTGTAGAAAAAATAGTGTTAATAATTTTATTACGGTAAGTTGATACATATGTAAATAATTCTAATAACTTATATTATTTAAAAATTTAATTTAATGAGACAAATATCAAGCTATTATACAGACAATATCACGATTAAAGTGAAAAAAATTAGAGGGAACAACTTTTATATACACATAAGAAAATAATGAATATAAATATGTAAATAAATACATTTATTTATCAATACATTCGAGCTTAAGTTTTCACACTTTATTCCAAACTGATTTTGAGTCCCGATTTAGACTTAAACCCAAGTCCAGCTAACGTTCAAATAGTGCTAATTCGAGAAGTACAGGGAGCAAATAGAAATTATATTACCCATGTAGTAGTATTATAAAAAATATGAGGGACCATTTATATATTTAAACCCTTCAATTATGGTTTTCATGTATATATATATACATATATATTGTAATCACTCTGTATGTATGTATATATCACTGCTCCACTCTGTTGCCTGCCTTTTCATCTCCTCCCATATCTCTCCCTCTCTCTCTCTCTGGCTCAAACCCTAATCTCTCTCTCTCTCTGTTCAGTAACAGAATATATGCAGCACCTTTTGCACTGTAAGTCACCACTAGGCTTTGAATTTTCACTAATTTCCATCGTGTATGTGTGTATATATATATATACGTATGACGTTCTGCAATCATCACACTTGAAGGTTATTTATTTATTTATTTATTTTTTACCTTTTTTAAGTAACTTGGGTGTATGAAACGATAATGCTCTGCTCATGTACAAAGATCATTGTTTTCATGTTGTTTGTTAGACATTTTTCTTATAAATAAATAAATAAATAGGAGCGGGGAGAAAGATCTAACCAGTAATCGGTTGGGTGTTTGTACAGTTTCTGTATATGATTGCAGAGACCGGTATTATTTTTCTACACAAACACTTGTTTGTCTGAGTTATGGGAAAAAGATTAATGTTTGAATTTTTTAATGGGTATATTGTTACGATAAATACTTTTTTGGTGTTGATTGTGCAAAACGATTTTGTGAAGCAAAAAACTGGAAATGTGATTAGCGTAGTTTTTTTTTTTTTTTTTAAAATAAATTAAAAGTAAGAGATATAAATGAAGGTGATGTTAGGGTATGTCAAGGCATGAAATCCACACAAATAAAGTGTGTCTATTGGGTTTTTATAATCATATTCCAAAAAAGAAAAAGGCAATTTTTTTTCTCCTTGCAATGATTTCTCTTAAAGTTTTTGCTACTCAGTTCTTATCTGCCATGTAGAGATAGATGAAATTTGACAAGTTTGGAGCAATGCCCATGAAGAGGCAGTCGAATGATCATGGGGAAAATGAGAGGCCGAGAAAGAGGGCTGCTTCTTCCCGAAATTATATAGAAATAAATGATAGTAATTGCTTTGAAAAGAAGTACAAATTCAGAATTTTATTGCCAAATGGTTCGTGTCTGGGGCTGAGGATAAGAGAGCCCGAGTTCTCGGAAATGCCTGTGAAAGAGTTTGTTGAAATTGTGAAAGAGGAATACTACAGGATAGAGACACAAACGGAACATTTGAAGCAAAAATCGAAGCGGAGGGTTCATTGGAATAACCGGGACTTATATTTCGTTGATGTTAATGACAACGTGATCATCAAGATGATTGATTTTAGGAGGTTTAAGCCTAATAAGGATCATATCCTTAGGCTCCATGTGAGTATTGTCAAACTGGTTCTTATGATTTTATAACTTAAATAAAGTATCTAATTAGATTTGCTCTTTTCAATTTATGGTTTCTCAATTCGTTGTTTTATTTATTTGTGAAACAGGATGGTTTAAAGGAAGCAGATACGTATGAGGTAGTTTAATTTGTTGAATTGGAAATAGTGAACATTAATTTGAATTTCTTAATATATTTGGTTTTCTGAGTGATAAATGAGTTTCCATAAAATCTGGGTTGTATAGAATATGTGGGATCTGACCCCGGATACCGAGTTGTTGATGGAGTTACCAGCAGACTACGCATTTGAGACTGCCCTTGCTGACCTAATTGTACGTTCGGTAACTCATTCATCCATTGGATTTTGTAATCCTTTATTTTTTTTTTCCTATTTATTTAGGTTATAAATGTTTTTTAAATTTTCCTTGTTCACCAGGATAATTCATTGCAAGCAGTATGGTCTAATGGCATGGGGGAGAGGAGACTAGTTAGGTACATGTTATTTTCTTTTATATATTGGTGTAGTAATTAGCAATTGCCATTGATAGATCAGGTTGAATTATCAAAATCAATAATTTATTTAGTAAAGTTTTATTGAGATCTCTTAAAGAAAATTAAGGAATGCCTATAACGTGTTTTGTGTGCTTTTCTTTTTAATGCTATTGCATTGCCAAATTTTAAGGACTGGATTCAACTATGGTTGGCATTGTTGCGGCTGTGTCATAACAATAGTTTTCTTTACCTTTTCGGTGCAGTGTGCAACTTAGTGAGGAAAAAATCTCAATTTTTGATACTGGCCCTGGGATGGATGGTAGCGATGAGAAGTCCATAGTGAAATGGTATGACTCAGCTTCTTTTCTTTTTCCCTTTCCCCTTTGTGTCACTTTTGGGGCTTACAAATTAAGTTAATGAGGAAAATTGTATTGAATAATCAAAACTGCTGTTAAATCACCCAATGGTTTAAAGAGGTGTCCATTTTCAGAACATAAATGATCTCATGTGTTTTGATGGACTGTAGTTTTTTGTGTCACTGATATGGAAGTACACTATGCATAGTATAAGTATTTGATTAGTCATTTCATGATAGGATGCGTTTGCATTTAGCATTCAGTATTTCCTTGCTTTAGTTGGCTTGAAAATTGGAAAAGAAGGGGATGAGTGAGATCTGGGATGTTATGGTTTTTCTAATGCGTGAGCGGAAAAAGAAAAGTGAAGGGTCTTCGTTGGGAAACTAGTATGATTTTGTTGTGCATATCGTATTAGAGTAAATATTTGAGCTTTTTCTTACTATGCTGTTATGTTTATTATTTTGTTAAGATTAGAATTATTATAGTTAGCTTCTGAAATATTTTGAATATCGTTGCAATTGTAGGGGAAAAATGGGAGCTTCCTTGAATAGATCATCTAGAGGGGATGGAATAGGGGGTAAACCTCCATACCTAACGGTATGTAAATCTTTCTTATGCATGCTTTTTCCTTGTTCGTATGGTTGAGATTAAAGCTTATCTTATGATTATCAATTTTTTTCTATCCTAGCCCTTTTTAGCAGAACATTTTAAAATGCTATAAGAAATTGTTAGTGAACATAATATCATCAAAGATGCAATCTTTGCCCATAGGTTAGTGAATTACTTTCTTCATTGTACCTTGGGATTCACAAAATTACCAAATGAGTTAGTACTGTTAAAATCTCAAGGTTAAAAGGTAACTATATTTTGTGACTTTTCCATTAAGTGTTAATTTATTGACTGTAGCCTTTCTTTGGGATGTTTGGGTACGGTGGATCAATAGCTTCCATGCATCTAGGCAGGTATGCATTTTTCAGACCCTTCTTTCTCCCTTTCCAGTCATTTAGGATCATGCAATATATGTTACTGATCTTAGTTGCTCATTGTAGGCGTGCTTTGGTCTCTTCAAAGACCAAAGAATCTAAGAAGGTCTATACTTTGCACCTTCAGAGAGAAGCGTTACTAAGCAATTCTGGTTCAGAGAAGACATGGAGGGTATCCAAGCTTCCTTTTCAGATTTCTTGTACTGAAATGATCATTTCTTTGGCAACTTCGAAGACTGATTTTCTCAAGCATGTTTTTGTTCCTAGACTGACGGTGGCATTAGGGACCCTACAGATGACGAAAAAAGTGTATCAGCTCATGGCTCTTTCACCAAGGTAACCTGCCCGCATTTTTCTTCTCTGGAAAATCGAAATAGTTGATCAAACATAGTCTCCTGTTTTTGAAGTTCAGATAGTTTCAGCTACAGTATCATCTTCATTTTAATTTGCTTCAAATCACGCAATTGAATAAACCTATTTAAATGATGTCAAATTGGGCGGAAACTTTGGGGCATGAATTTACCGTCCTGGTGCAAACCTTGTTATATGGTAAAAAATCTTAGCCTCTTCTTTCATAGGTCTGAATGGGAAGCAAAAACCTATGGTAGCTTGACCTGCCCCGCTCAGATAAGAGATTGCGTATCTGAGTTTAGTTTAAGTTTTTGTAATTAAGAGGTTTTTCCTGTAGAGAGAGGTTTAAACCAAAGAATGAACATAGAAATTAGATTAACAACCTAATGAGAGATTTATAAATATAAATGAACTTAATGAAATTGAAGCAGATGACATGCAAGGTAATACCCTGCTTTTTTTTTTAGCTCCTTCCCTTTCTGATCCAAGAAATGCATGAACTTTTTCTTGCTTTTTATACATGTGTTTGTATCTACATTTTCGTCGGGGAGACTAGTTTTAATTGTTATTATTTTTTTTGATAGGTTGAGATTTTTGAGCCTAGATTGAAAGGCATGGATCCAGTGCAGCTTCAAAGCAGATTGAAGGACATCTATTTTCCGTATATCCAGGTTTGAATTGCAGCAAAAACATTTTGGTTATTATATCTGCTCTTTTGCTCTAGAATATCATCTTGAAGTTGTGCCAGTGGATTATAAAGTTTCTTTTTCTTAACATTTATAACAACAGATGGTTTTAATGGTGGGCTTTGAATATTACATAGAATGGGTCTGGAATTGCCCGACAAAGTCTCTATTCATTGATGTCAGAGATTTTTCCCTTTCTGTGCAGTGCCTTCGGCACATGTATATGTGTGTGTGTATATATATATATATATATATTTTGGTTCTGTTGCATAGTGTCATGTAGTGGCTTGTACCATTGCTCATTGTTTCACAAAACAATCTGTCATGGAATCCATTACTATAGGGAAAGCATGTTTACATTGTACAACTATATGATACAGCTCTAATGTCCTTGCTTGCAAATTATGCTAACAGGATGCACATGCCTCCTTAGGCAAGTGTTTTCTGCTAGTTCCCAAAAGATTGTTATTGCAGAGTTTTTGACTGATCTCTTTCAAAGTTTCACCAATTGTGTGGGTCCATTGTTTTATGGATTGTGATGCAGATAAAAATATATATGTTATCTTGGTCTGTAGAGTTGCATAATGCAAATAATATCTTTTAGTGGTCTACTTGTAAGTTTTGGATGCACTTCATCACCTTTTCTACTGCTGCTCTTATTTCTCATGCAGTGTGATGAACTTTCTAAAACAAGAACAATCACACCGATTGAGTTTGAGGTAAGACGTGATTGTACCTATATCAATCATTTTTTCTATATGTTAGTTGGATTTTAAAATTTTGAATCAGCAGATTTGTCTTCTAATTGAATACATGTAAAATGTGGATTTCAGGAGTTGAAGTTCCTTGTGAAATTTAATTTTGTATGAAAATTTGATGGTACATTGAATTGTTTTGCAGGTTAACAGAATAAATTTGGCAGAGATTGCGGGTGGAGAGGTAGCCATCACAAACTTGGAATCTTGCAATGGTCCGGACTTTGTTCTGCAACTTCACTTCAGTCAGGATATTTCAGCAACAAGTGGGCAAGGTAATTAATATTGGCGATTGTATCTGTAGCATGTAGTATATATTGTGTTCAAATCCACGGTTCCTTTCTGTGAAATTAGTCGTTGGAATTTTTCTGTTTGCTTACTATAGCTTTACTTTTTGCTTTTGCTATCTGAATTTTATAGGAGCAAGAGCGTGTCAAAAGGCTAATGCACGTCTGAAGTTTGTTTACTTTCCAATGGTTATGGTATAATTGTACTGTACATATATATCTTCCCTCCTCCTCTATTCTTTAAGTATTTTTCATATGTGGATTCGTTTTTGTATGCCAATACATGGCCACTTAACTTGTGCTCTTTTTATGTATCAAAAGGGTAAGGAAAGTATTGAAGTGATATTAGAAAAGTTGAAAGGACAAGGATACAAAATTACAGAAAGCTTTGACTCCTTTAGTCGTGTATCTATCAGGCGGCTTGGTCGACTACTTCCAGATGCTCGCTGGGTGAGATTATTGGTTCCTTTTTGCATGATCACCGGACATTGCTTATGTGTCAAGCCTACCACTCAGAAGTTTTGGTGTCTTCTGTTCATTGGCCTTTATTTTTAGATTAGAAAACTTTACGACCGAAAATTTTCTTTAAAACCTTTTGACAGTTGCTGTATTTCTTTTTCTTCTCCTTTTTTTGTGTTTTGACTTTTCGAATTGATATAACTACCTTGAATTTAGAAGCAAATTACCTCGAATTAAAATTACTTCTGAAATCTTGGATTATAACTTCTAAAATTTAGAGAGATATCAAAGACTTTATGATACAGCGTACACATATGGCTTCTTCTTTTACAGTGGATTGTGAATATGAGGATCTGTTATATATTACTAGAAGAAGAGTTGATTTAATTGAATGGAAACATCAATAGTTGTCAATAGTTTCAGGAAAGAGCAATTTATATGCTGTTATCAGAATCAAGAAAAACAAGTTAGTGAAGTAACGCCAATGTGGAAAAGTTCTAAGATCTTACAAGTTGCAACAGTTTTTTATTATCTTCTTCTTTATGTTTGTTGGCAAGACGTTTGTCTAAGATTTCGCCTGGGCGCGTATTCTGTACCATGCTGTCATGACTCACGAGTGTCTGTAAATGTTTTGCGACTGATGAGCTATTTATCTGCCAATTTCAGAACTTGCTACCTTTCATGAGACCTAAGCAACAACGGGGAGACAAGGCCCATATATTGAAGAGATGCGGCCCAAGAGTTAAATGCTTTATTGGTAAAGTTGATTTCCTGTATTTATCAAACCAACCGTTCGCCATGCATCAATAATTTTGAGTGATCTTTTAATTTAAGTTTTTACTGTACATCACGATGTGCTACAATCGACAATTGCCTGATGCAGATACTGATGCTGGCTTTAATCCAACACCATCAAAGGTGCATAATTTTCTTGTCTTCTTTTTTTTTTATATCAATATGATGATGTATGGAGTGACTCATTTAGCTCTTCGAAAGCATATGTTGGTGATACAATTTAAACTTCACAAACAGTAGATGCTAAGACATCGGCAAGCAATCTTCCGTCTGAAATAATTTTTACTTGCTCTTAGATAAATAGTTCATATATTGTCTATTTATAAAAAAATTTCTTTTATTCTTATTCAATACATCTTATACGGAATTATAAGTACGAGATAGCAGAATTGTTCCTCTATCTATTTCTTTTCTTAATTTTGTCATGCATAGTCTTTTCTAGTGCGCAAATATCCTTTCATATGCCTCTATCAAACAATATTTTTCTGCTAAATATTTAGTTATTGCTAAGGATTGTTAATTTAGCAAGTAATGGTAAACAACCAAAGGGATTGGAAAATAGTCCATTTGTAGACCAGCTTACATATCAACACACAATATGGTCTTTCACTCTATATGTGTTAGCTCATTAAGTTTCAAACTTTCCCTTACAATATGGTCTCTCTCATTTTTGTAAATTTTTGGTTATTTCAATTTCTTGATGATGACTAAATTCATTGTTTTTTAGACTGATCTAGCACATCACCATTTGTTTACTATTGCTTTGAAGAACTTTGGTGATAAGCCCCTGGACAAAGAAAAAGGTGATTTTTTCTCATCCTTTTGAATTCTACAGATGGCGTTCTTATTCTTTTGAATTCGACAGATGGTCTTTTTCATCTTTTCTGTGAATAAATTAAATTTGTGGAATTGTGGTGGGATCTTGAAAATTTTGAATGGGTTTACTTGTAGATGTGAATGTTTCAATTTATAAGGATCGGAAAGAAGTCACACTTATGCAGCTGGAGAAGCAGTATCAGGAATGGATATTTCAGATGCATGATCAGTATGATAAAGAAGTTGAGTGCGGAGAGGATCAACCTGTTCTTGTTCTCAACCCTTCAAATAAGAAGAAACTTGGTATTTCTTCTGATGGTAAGTCTGCTTCGAATTTTCATTAAGTTCGCTTACGCGATTCATTTTCGAACGCTTTGGTTACCTCCTCTTTTCTCTTCTTTGGTTTTTTTTTTACTGCTCAGAGTGTTGCTCCCAATTATTTTGTTTTGTTTATTTGTATATTTCCTGGTGGTGGATGATACGTTTTTCTCATCCTTTTAGTTTTGAGGGTTCATAAAGCAATTCCGAGAAAAGGAACATTCTGGAAATCCGGGCAGAAATTAAAACTTTTGAGGGGAGCAGGCGCTGGAGTTCATAAGAACAATGTGCATGCTACTTTGGAATACATCCTTCTCGAAGGATTCCATGGGGATGCTGGAGGTGAGTTCTCTTTCGATATAAGCATTTCAACTCTCATCTATCAAATTATTAGCATGAGATTGCCAATTCATTGTGTCATTGAAGTCTTTTGTGTCTTTAAATTTCGGAAAATGTAAGGATGCGTACTGGAAGTTAACATTACCAGGGAAGCTTTTGTTACTTCCTTTTTTGTTTTCTGAAATCTGGGCGGTGGTGGTGGTGGTGAGATGTATGTTCATTTTAGTCTTGCCGTATGTGGTTATGAGAGTATATCTGTCTTATGTTTTGGAATGTTTCTCTTACATTATAACAATTAGTTTTCAAGTATGATGTCTAATGTAGTTCTTTCCTTCTTTGTAGGAGAAGCTCGGCTCATCTGCAGGTAATTGTCTCTTAAATATACTAATATGATCAGTCTCCTAGTTTTGTTGTATATGTTTCCCTTATGCTTTATTTAGTTCTTTCCTTTCTTTTGTTGTATTCGATGCTATCTTGATAGTCTATATTTGACTTTGAGCCCTTAATTTTTGTGGAGTCAATTATACTTTAAAAGATTCTAAAGGTTGAAATTAGATTACTTATTTAGTCTATATGATTTTCGCTAGTAGAAACATAAGAGAATGTTTTGAGGAACTTTTTCATCTTCATTTCTGTTCCTAAACAGATTTCAATTCCTCAAATTCACTTTATGTTGGTACCTTAAATTTTGTATTCTATTTCCATGTGAAACCAAGGTCTTCCTAAGTTTGAGGAAGCAATATTCGTATTTGGACATGACTACCACATGATACTTTTAATACTTATCACACATGTAAAGAACTTACTAACTGTTACGAATATTTCTCTACTGTTAAAAACTTATCATAAGTGTTGCAAAATTTACTATCTTATATTATTTTGAAGAAATGAAAATGAAGAATAAATAGTGAAATTTTTAAGAAATGAAAATGAAGAATAAATAGTGAACTTTCATAACTTCTGTTGGTATTTTTTTGATATGCACTAGCAAATTTTGTTCTTGCATTTAATATTTTCCTCTAATTTTTTGCTTTATGGAGACAAACATGTTTTCATACAAAATTTTTGACTACCTTTGTAAATATGTTTAACATATGCAAAAAGCTTGTTTTGTAAAAGTTTGTGGACAGGAATGGAACAATAAAGGTTAGAAAGGAAGTAAATGAAAAAAGAAAGTGACCACTCCCTTTATTTGTCTTAAAAAGTAGGCTTACTATTTTTCTGTCTCTTTGGAAGGCCCCTTGATGTCCCAGAAGAGAAGGGTTGCAAGCTCACTTGGAGTGATGGAAATGCCAGCATCGATATAGGTGACTCTTTGTCCTTGCCGATCAGTATTATTGACCGTGATCAGGTTAGCCTTTTGGTATTACACTGCCTTATACTTCAGATGATCTTATGGGTTTATTTACTGAATTATTGATATATTTACTGAATTATGATCTATCCCTCTCTAGTGTCTTGCCATCGACGCTGCTGACTGGGAAAAACAAGTAGAGAAGCAATCCCTGAAGCAACCATCTGTAGTTGACATGTTGAGTGCAACTGACTGTCAGGAGTTGGGGATTATTGGGGTAAGTTTTCAATGTGCTATTTGCCTATATAATCTACAAAATTGCATTTGGTATGAAATGCACAATGGTAAATGTTCTTGTTAACGTTATGCAAATTCTATGAAATTCTTTCGTCATTACATGAAGACCCATTATTTATCATCACTTTTCTGATTGTACCAGCAGTGCCTAATGATTAGAATTTTTCAGCCATAACTACTGACACAAGCTGATAGCAACTGCATTATCAATTATTCAGCGTGTTTCTGTGTAGTAGGCAAGAAAATGCAGTAAGAATAAATGTTAATGGTGGAAACTCTATAATATTCTGTTATCTAAATAGTTGCAATCCATCAACCTCTGTTTCAGGCATTACCTTCCAATAGTCCAGTCTATGCTGGTCATACCCTTCCAAACGAAATTGTTGCAGTTATTCGGCCTGCTTCTTTTAATTCTGCAAGCGGTTCTAAAAGTTTGGACCAAAAGTACATTGTCAGAGATGATTTAGAGATAGGCCTGCAAATCAAATTTAATGGCAGTAGCGAGGGCACTCCAGATGATCACATATATTCTGGTTACATGAAACCATCATCTCGGAAAGGATATCATGGTTTATATGTATTTCCACTGGGGTGTAAATTTCCGGATATATTTAAAAAGGCTGGTGTCTACACATTTTCATTATCTCTTGTAAGTCCTTTGCTGAAATATAAATGTGGATTTTGAATTTTAATTACTTGAAAACTCTTCAAAACTGACAAGATCTTTATTCTCATTATCTTTGTTCTTGTCACTGAATCACTTTTTGTTAGAGGGGTTCGAACAGGAGCTTTGAAAGAAAAATAAACGTCAAAGCATTGTCTGAGGTCAGGAGTTGGGAACTTTTAACCGATGAAAGAAGTCCATCCTTTATTGCAAGGTGAAGTTATTTAATTCTCCAGGTTCTTGATGAATTACTTTTTTGTTGTATGTTTCATGGCGTAGTCGAATCTGTTAATTCGAATATCATGACTGTACCTAGATAACTTATTAATGATGAATGTAAGAGTTAATAGAAAATCTTTTTTCATTACATTCCCTAGCTTTCTTCTCAAGAGTGACACCTTGCATCTCAATATTGTGTTGTTTTGAAATTGTAATGTTGTATCATTTTGGTTGTTGAGACTAAACTGATTAAGTCAACTCTTCACGGTCCGCATAACTGTTAGGGGTTTCTGCCCTTGGATCTAGCTGATGTACTTTTTTCGGGACCTAACTTGTTAACAATGGTTTCCTAAGTTGTATGAGCCCCAGGTTCTTTTCTTATTAGATGAAATCTAATCTTTTGCTCACAACATTGCATCACTTCCATTTTTCTGGTTAGTTTTCATGCATTGATTAGATTTTTATGTTGCATACTTTCTATGTTCTTGCTTTAATTGCTCATTATTGATCAGGGTTGGCTCTTGTTTTCCACCAATCTCCATCGCATGCTATGATGCCTACAAAAATCACATACATTTCCCATCTGTTCCTGAATTAACCATTGAGGTTAGATCTGGTAAAAAGCTTTTGGCTGTCATTAATGAAACCGAAATGGATCTAGCATCTGATAAGTTGAGTTTGACTGTAAAGGTAAGGTTCATAATCGAACGTGGAACTGATAGTGCCTTTCTGAAACTGCTCCTCTTTTTGTCCTCTTGTCCGATGCTTTTTTACTCACTTGAGGTTTACGGGTGGTGTAGGGTGCGTTAGTGGAAAGCAATGAGCTGGACTGTATTCGACCTAGTTACGAATGCACCCTGGTTATTTCTTCAAAAGATGGAAAGTTGGCTGCATCCATTCCCTGCCAAGGTACTTTTGAACTTGTTTGTAGAGCATTTTGATGCATAGCCTCAAGAGATAAACGTGTAAGAACTAAGAAAGGAATTGACTGTCTTTTTTCTTAATTAGTTTTTCCCGGAGATTTGCTACATATTGAGGTCCAACCTAAAAATCTGGATAAAAAATTAATCCCTGGACATACAATTGAAGAGCTTATATTGGAGGTAAACACTGTCTTCTGTTCAAATCCCATATTTCACACTTCTTTATGCAAAAGTGATGTTGTATATCGAAGTCTTGTTGAATAATATATTGTTCGATCATTGCCGCCCTCTTCTGTTCATTGATTTCTCTTTGTTCTTTTCATGGGAAACAATGATAGGATTGTTTAAACCAAATATTATTTCCTTTCAGGCACTTTTAACTATGAAGTGAATATTACAAAGTATATTGTTTGGGCTAGAATCACTTATGTATTTATATTTACATATGGAATGTAGTTGAAAACAATTCACATTCAAGTCTACTAGCATGTGTGGAACTCTCAAAGTTCGTGTTTGACCTTAAATTATAGCTATTTCCCAGTTGAACTAAGTTGTATCCTGTGCTGACAAGTTACAAGACATTAGGTTTCACCTCTAGGATTTTGCCTCTGAGCATACGCATTAGCTCATTGATTTACCTATCATTTTTCTGGCATAGTAGATTCCCGACACCGCCTGCTAGATAGCTACTCATCATTTATTATTTTCACATTGTGATTTGGCAAATCTTATCATGGGCATTCATCACTATTATTCTTGCTACTCCTTTCATACATTTGTTGCTGGTTGAGCTCAATGTTCATTCTATATTTCCAAATTGAATTGTAATACATATTTGAGTAAAGTTGTATTTAGCAATTTATACTTCTCACTTGGGAGAATATTCTTTATCTATTGTTACCTTTATCATGCTGACATGGCGACGCATGGTAAATAGCATGGGAGATGATATTATAGCTTCAAAAAGTTGTAAGAGAGCATATAAATCTTCTGTCGTGTTTATGTTTGTTAAAAGTTTTTAAAATTAGTCCCCCAAATGTTTTCGTTGTTTTGCGGAAAAAATTTTAGTGTGTGTAAAGAGAAAACAAGATAGTGGCATTGTGCTAGCTAGTGAAGATGAGAGTGCTTTTCAGCTAATGATCAAGCCTAATGGCATACACTATAGAAGTTGACATTAATTACTTGGATTTTGGCTAGGGGAGAGCAAAATTCGGGTTCCCGAATCCGAAATTTGGGTACCCGACTCGAATTACCCGAAATTCAGGTTTTGGTTTTGTTTTTCAAAATTTCGGGTAATTCGGGTTTGGGTATCTCGTTTTTTTCCCGGGTAATTCGGGTCGGGTATTCCCCGAATTACCCGAATGCTCACCCCTAATTTTGGCATGCTTTTCCAATTTTACATTGTTTCTCTCATCTGTCCTCAGTTATCATGCTTTTGTATTTGTAAAATAAGTCGTTTAACTGTATACAACTTTATAACACACTGGAAATATGTTCTAGATGTTTGATGGTTATGGTAACCACATCCCAGAGGGCTTGGAATTCTCACTGAGTGCAGATGGATTCTGTTTAGTGGATCATATAGGACCTGTGCGAAAGGTGAGTATTTCAGAACTTTGTTTCCATAAACTTGTTATCTGTTGAATCTTTAAAAATCTATGAGAAGTATTTGAGAAAGTTGATGCTGTGAGTTCCAGATTCCAAATTTTTATCTAGTGCATTGGAAAAAGAAATGATTCAACTTTTTGTTACATTAGCTCTAATCGCAACATGTGGTTACATAATTGTTTGGCAAGTGGCAACGTAGTCTTTTGACGCGTTTTTACTTAAATTTAGTAATCAAAACCTAGAAAAACAAAACATTATATATTCACTATCTTTACACACACACATACATATGAATCTTGAAAATATTATAATAATTACTATTATATTTTTGGAAACATTATCGTAATAGGATCTCCACCAAATCAAAATTAACCTAATAAAAATTATTTTTTTTCCTAAAAGTATTATTATAATATGAATTTACAAAAACTAAAATTATAAAATAAAAGATGACATATTTTTTTTTCCAAAAATAATATCATTAATTAATAACTTATAAAACCTATTCTAATAGAATTCAAACCTGAACTTCTTGAATAACAAAATTTAGTAAATTATATTATTATATTTGAAAATATTACCATCATAGAATCTTATAAACCTAATCATCTTTAATATATATAAAACATATAGTTATTGCACATAAACAAAAACTGACTCTATAGATTGTAACAAAAGAATAAGAATTACAATTTAAAAAAGATGAAATTATTGATGTTGTAAAAGTATATAAAAGTTGTTCTTTGAACTATTTTTTATCTATTTGTGTTAAGTGTCCACATAATTAAATGATCCATGTCCCATTAATTTTGGATTTTTAGAAATTAAAATTTGTCATAATACAACCTTATCAAATTTAAGCTTCTTGAACAATTAAGCTGATTAAAATTGTATTTGTTATTTGAAAATATTATCATAATGTAGTTCCTACAAACCTAATCTTCTTGAAAACATATAAAAAAAATTAAAAAAAATACCAAAACGACTCTGTGAATTGGAGTAAAAGGATAAAATTTATTATTTTGAAATAATAAAATATACTTATGTTGAAAAGTTATATATGTCAATATCAGTTTACATTTAAAAAATTATATAATATTAAAAAAGCATACAAAAATTATTTATGTTGAAGAATTATTTAAAAGTTGTCCTTTCAACTATATACGTATCCCATTAACTTAGGAGTTTTGAATAATAAAACTTGTCATAATGCAATTCCACAAAACTAAAATTTCTTGAGAAATAATATTTATTAAAATTATATTAATTTATTTGAAAATATTATCATAATAAATTTCACTAAAATAAATAAAACATATAAAACAAATAAAACATATACCATAATCAGCTTTCAATTGAAACAAAAGGATGAATATTACAGTTAAGAGAGAAAAAGATCAAAAATTATTTATGTTGAAATACTATATCTTTATTATGTCAATGTCAATTTACGGGTAAAAATTTATGTAGTATGAAAAGTTTTTGATAATATATTAATATAAAAATTTTTATGTAAATTTTATACATTAAATTCATGATATTTGAGTTATGTATGATAATTTTTAAAATTATTATGGACAGAGTGGAAAAGAAAAATTACATTGCCACTATATAGTAAATCAATCAAAAACAAATACAACACTGAAGATAATGACAAAAAAAAAGTATAAATAACATGATTGATAGTTAGATCCAATAATCTAAAAATGAATAATTTCTTGCAATCCGTGCAACGCACAGGCTACAAGCTAGTAAATTTATGAAAAATTAAATAAAATGATTTTAACAAAATTTTTCTAAGTTTTATCATTGTAGCCTCTTTCCCTTATGCGGAACCATTTTGTTTTTAACTGATCATGTCACTTCATTGGTATGATGTCGGAATTGGTTCTCTTTTCTTTTACTTCCACTACGCAGGTTGATGGGCATGGTGTTATTGACCTCAGTGGCCTCTTGAAAGTTACTGGGGGTTATGGCAGTAAAGGTAAGTTTCTTCATTCAGTGCTTTGTCCTGATTTTTTTATTTTGTTGTGGTGTCTTTTTAAGCCTACTCTCTGTTAAATTGACTTGTCCATTTTAAATCCACCATGTAATATTTTACAATATGTTAGTATATTGATCACCAAAAATGATAGATAAAAGCTTCACGTGCCGGTGATGGCGCTTAAATTTTGAGAACAACCCTGTCCCCCCTCCTCCCACACCTCTGAAGTTATCCTTTTGCAGATGCTATGTTTCAGAACAAACACCTCTGAACTTGTTTGTCTGTCTGATAATATAGCATGATTTTCACCAAATTTTTTGGACTGATTGAGAAATAGTCATTCATATATTAGATTCTTGTTACAAATTGGGCATGTACCACCTTTTCAAGCTTTTCATGTCAAATGATATGTCACTCATGTTGTCTTTTTCGAAACTTCATGCTATTTTTACTTAAGGACCACAGGTGATACTTTTTCAGAATCCAAAATGTTGTTAGTGTGTATCTTCTATGTAATTGGATATTAATGTCTTGTAGTGAGCTTATTCTTGTAATTTTTGCTCCTACAGTTTCCCTATCTGTTTTTCTTGGGGAGGAAGTAGCTTTCAAGAAAGATTTTGAGACTGAGGAAAGAGAGATCAGAATTGCATCTGTGGTTAGCTAGTTTCTGCTTTTATCTTCATAGATGCTTTGTGAGCTTAGAGTATTTTACTTAACCTCCTCCATAATCAGGTTGATAATCTTCTCCATAATCAGGTTGAGCAGTTCTGCATGGCTGGGTCTCAACTAGAAAACATGGTTTTCGAAATTGTAAACTCCGAAGGCGATGTAGATGAGTCCTTCCATGATGATGAAAAAAGTGGCCAATCTCATACACTTAAACTGAAGTCAGACTCGTTGGGTGCAGATGATTCAGTTAGATATAGCTTTCGTCATGGGCGTTGCACAGTTCGGGCTATATCTGTTCCTCGGAATGAAGGGATAGCTTGCTTTTTGGCGGCTCACTCACGTCTCCCAGAACTGTCTCTGACTTTTGAGGTATCAAGAATTTGATTAAAACAGAAAATTTATTCTTCTTTAGGTGATTCAATTGAAGTCAGTATGTCACTTGAAGTTATATAGCAGATTTTGGCTTGTAAGTTGTGACTTAACACTTATCATTTGGTTGCACAAGTCATAAGCCACCTTTTCTGGAAAACAAGCACAAAAGCAAGAACCTGAGAACCTAACTTTATTTGTTTTGAACTGTGCATAATGCCTTTGACTTTATCTTATTTGTAATTAAGATAATGAAAAACATTGCATATAGTTAGTTTTACGGAAATGCCCACATTTTTTTTACTCCATATGCAAATCAGCTTTTCTTTGACTTCTTCTTGCTTATGTGCCATTTTTATCTACCTAGCTTGAGAAAGCCAGATTATTATCGTACATGCTACACCCCAAATTGATTCACAAAATAAGTATTTCTATGTGCAGGTGAATGTTCTGAAAGCTCCAGACTTGGAGCCTGAGATTGATACTCAGCATTCATATGGAGAGACCCTTCGCATCCAGGATTCACCTGCTGTTGAAACACAGAAGTTTGAGAATGGAAATTCGTGCAGTAAATTTTCTGGTGGAAGTCTCTTGCTCCTCGAGGACTCACCAAAACTCAAATATGTAGAAGAACTAGTAAATTCAAATTTAAGAAATATAAAGGTACTGCCATCCATTTCTCTTCTAGAATTTCCGAGAAATCAAGTCTGCTAATTCCTGTTTCATGAATATTGGCTAGATCAGGGGAACATTTTCCAAATTCCGAACGAAAGACTTGCAAAAAACTCATCTTTTCAGCGGAAGTTTTTCTCGTGGAAGAAAATTATCTCTTTCCATATTCAATCTAAAGGGAAATTTAGTGATTCTTATCCGCATTAGAAATTATAAATAGAATTTTAAATGATTAAAACACAAAATAAAATTTTTGAAAGAAAAGCTTTTTGCCTCTAATAAATTTCCTGTAACAGTAATTTCGTCCAAAATATTTTTGGGGGGAAACAAATGAAGCCTTATATGGGATGTCTTCAACAGGAACTAGAGGGTAATCTTATTAAGTATGGTGGAGTTATTGGAGATTGCGAGGAGGCTCAGGAAGAGCTCAACCATCATTGTTTGGCGCTCGAAGATGGCATATCTATCTTACAAGGTTTAGTTTTCACAATATTTTACTCTTTTAATCTCCTCAAAGTAAACTTGTAAGTCTCTGCTATTTAACAAGCCCATCTTTAATCACGGACGAAAAGTCAAAGCTGCAGTTAAGGTTTGAAAATTGGCTAGGTCAGCTAGCCTTGTCCTCTGGCCCGATGATGATATTAGATTGCTGGGCTTGAAGAGTTATATTTTTAATACTTCTTGTGTAGACCTGCTAAAGAACCAGAAATTGAAATAAACAACTATTGAAGATTAAGTAACATGGAACCAAAAGACTTGTAGTTGGAGTACCTTATTATGAGGTACCAAATTACTGACTCACAGTCTGTTTTGTATCTGTAACCTCTGTGTTGTCATGACTATTTGTGTTGTGAACGCAACTATCTTAAATTTTATTGAGGTACTAGTCTCACTTTTTCAACTAGGACTGCGCATGTATAAAGTTATAATATAGGTTTGAGGAGAATGTAATCCTTTACCATGGATGTAAAATGTATTCGCAGGAAACTCATTTCCAAGTCATAATTTTTATGTAATCTTGGCAATTGACAGCTTCCTTGGGACCTGTTTCCACTGACGATTGTGCTTTTGGCAAAGAACAAATCTTGGAAGTAATTGACGAAAAGAAAGAAACTGCAGCATCTTTAATTTGCAAAATCTTGAGAGGAGAGATTTCAGAAAAGGCACAAATATGCTTCACAGATAACATCCTTGGTGTGGTTTCGCTCCTAGGATCAGTTCAAAACAATGCTCTTAGCAGGTTTTGTGTTGTTCAATCCCGTGTTTGATCGAAGTTTTTCTTTATAAAATATCTAGTCACTGAATTTAAGTTTTTCATTGGCATGCTATATATGCAGGATATTAGCCGAATATCTTGGTGAGGATCACATGCTTGCTGTGGCATGCATGTCTATCTCATCTGATCAAATTTTGGAGCATTATAACAAAAATGGAAATGTGGATGAAGCAAAAGGACTTCATGCTGTAGCAGCAGGCATAGGAGTATCCATAAGTGGGCGCTACCTTATATTAAGCCTCGAGGATATAAGGTACTAGAAAAGCTCTTAATAGCAACTCTGATACATCTCATGCATTATCGCTAGAAATCGCCCTTAATTTAACATATTTGAAATTCGGGTAATGTTTGTGAAGACTGATATGAGATTCTGCCTTTTGTTAATTTTATTTATTTTATGTATTAGGCCTTACACGGGATTCGTAAGCAATGATCCTGAGAGGAAGCTTGGACTGCCAGATCCTACCTTGCCAAATGGGATTACTCCGTCAGGTTATCTAGGGTATGCGGTCAACATGATAAACCTGGATGTCGATCATTTGCGAACAAGGACCAGAGCAGGCCATGGTCTTCGCGAGACCTTGTTTTATCGTCTTTTTGGTGAGCTTCAAGTTTATGAAACTCGGGCGTGTATGAATCTGGCAAGGGCTTGTATAAAAGATGCTGCAGTTTCCCTAGATGGTGGTATCATGAGAGATGGGGTTTTTTCTCTTGGAAATTGGTTAGTAATTTACACCCTACAAATTGTAGTGTGATTTCATCTCTACAAAGCTTTATTTTAACCAATTTACTTCTTAACCACAATACATTGTCTTTCAAAAGCTATACATGGCTTGGTAAACGCAAATCTTGGCACTTATGATGATCATAAAGTGAGCTCATGAGGTTTTTCCATTTTGCCTAGTAAAGTATTGGGACAAAAGGGAAGGTGGAACACAATCCACGAATTTTTCAGGAGGAAGTGTATTTTTTAACCAACTTCATCGTTTATTGAGCCAGTTGTATTTTGTTTTTCCGGGTTCCTTGTGCTCAGTAGTAATAGTTTTGCCAATTTACTCAGAAGGTCAGCGTGATAACTTTTTCTTAAACTTTTAAATATCATTTTAGTCAGCCAAGTTTTGAAGTATGATTCTTCCTAGAAGTAAATTTGTAATCATCCATGGAGAATACTTGAAGCTGCCACTGGTGGTTTAGATGTAGATTCAAAACTTTTCATTTAGAACTTTGAATGTTTCAGTGTAAGGTCTCGTATTCATTCTGTGATGGTTAGGCTCAGTTTCTTGGTATGGTAAAAGTTTTCAAGATTTTTTTTGGTAAAATGTTATTAACTGTTTCCGTTTTCTCTTCTTTGCAGGCAATCGCAGATTCATTTTCCTGTTATAGCACCTGGAAGTGCGACACATCTCTCTCCCTACAACATAGAAATAATAAAGCAGATCAAAGAGAAGAAAACAGCATTAAGGAGCTACCGCTCTCAAATGGAAAAACAGGCTAAACTAATCAAGAAGTTGAAGAAGAAGTTCCGACGGATAAAAGAGAGTTACGAAATTTTCTTGGAAGAGAAGGGAAAGCTGCTAAACAATTTGGCCCCCCGCAACTTATTTTTGGAAAATTCCCCATGTATGTAAAATGGTTTGTACTTATTTTATAGATATAATTTGGTGTATAGGGCCTAAGGCTTATAGCATTTATCTTGGTTCTATTTTGAGATATTGATAGGTTGAAAATCAAGAAAGTTATATTATTGCTAAATTCAACTTCTAAGGTTACTTGCAGTTTGTATATTCTGAGAGTGGAATCAAAATGCTCACTTATGTATTGCACTGTGATGCATATATTTTAGGATGTTTTCAACCAAAATTGTAGCAGCTGTTGTTTTATAAATGGTGCATATGTGATTCATTAGTTTCATGTAGATCCATGGTTTTTGTTTGGTATTTGGGTGATAAGTGAGTAGAGCACATGAATGAACTTTTAGAGCTCTTGCTATGCATGTGGATGCATGGTTGGTTTGGTTGTAGCTTTTAAGTTATTTACTAAGCTTATTTCTAACCAAAAAAAAAAAAAGTTTAGATGCTTCTAGTTTAAAATTTTAAACTTATTTGGGCGAAAATAACAAATAAGCTCAGTTTAAAAACTAAGCAGAAAAACGGTGTTTGGCTTTTAGTAAAAAAAATTTGGAGCATTTAAGTTGCAATTAAACATGTCATGTTGTGTTCCGAATTACTATAAACTTGGGGACGTGAGTTCTAGTAAAAAAGAAGGGAAAAATGAAAATGAATATGATATAAGAGGTTACAAAATGAAAAATGCAAAGTAATATTTATGTCATTTGCATATGTATTTAGTCTGCCACTGCAGGATGACTTTACGCACATAATCTACAGCCACAACAAAAACATGTATAAATAAAAAAGCTAAAAAGAAAGGAGAATTGTCAGCGTCAATTCTAGAATATATATATATATATATATATATATATTTATATTTTTACATCAGAATAGAGTAAATATGTCCGTTTCCATATACAACGCTACAAGCTGTATGCTTGTCAAAAATATAAATGAAATGAATGTATACATAGGTTCTTCGCTCTCATAAAGGAGCAAGAAACTATCTATACCTTTGTCAAAATAACACTATGTCTATGCCATTAGAATACGCTACAACAAAAGAAGTACATAAAGAAAATGCGCTAACACATACTCCAAAATGAACACGTACAACAAGTCTCTGAGTATCTAGGGATACTCTACAGAGCCACGTATATACCAAAATATGGGAAAAAGAAAGTATACTGTTAGTTAATAAATTCCACGATAATGAAGAGACTATGTTATATGCATTGTGAATTGATGCATATCTAAGCAATGAATATCATGTGACATAAATGAAATTATGAACATAAATGCTACGCACACCAACACACGTCAACGCCAATACTTTAAAATATTTTTATTTGGGACTAATATCACTTCATGTATAAATCACTAAGGTTCGCTACTCGTAGTGTGATGCGACCAAAATCTTCATTGACCCGCCACTCGCAGTGTGAAGCGATCAATGGAGTACCCCAGATCTAGTTTTCCATCTTTCACGGTGAGGTTGAATGATCTCTTTGCTAAAATCTAAGCATTTTAGAGTTTTTGATACATTTGCGTCCCAAATATTGAAATGACTATGCTAATGCATTTAAAATAATTTCTTTTCAAAATCCTCACTAACACAACACTACGCAACACCACATGAATGCAATGAAATGAATTAACTATGCACGAAAAACAAGAAAAATGAACGAGAGAAATGAAAGACGAGACTTACACCAAAATGATCTCTACGATGCGAGGGTAAATAATCTCCGCTTTTTATCTAAATCCGAGCTCTGATGATAGATGAAATCAAAAGTTGAAAATTGAAGAAAAAACTACCCCACCCCACTTTCTCACTAGATTTTCGGAATAGAAGAAGAAGTAAAAACCCAAGTGTTTGGTTCATGCCACTTAAGTCAGTTAAACCCCGATAGATCGATCCAACCACACTTGGATCGATCGAGCTGACTTTTTGGATCGATCCAGAAGCACTTGAATCGATTGTATCCTCTGGAATTTTGGGTTAAAATACCCCAGGTCGAAAATCTTCAAAAGCACCTGGATCTAGAATCACTTTAGAGTGCATAAAGCCCGATCAACGCGTCAAAATGCGACTATCGGCAAA
>MKEJ01015890.1:0-21009 GCA_001753735.1 Embelia ribes
TGTTGAGATTGAGTATGTCGTTACTCAGCTGGTGTGCTAGCCCCTAGTACTTTATTTCCTATGTGGTGTAACGTTACACTACTCATGGTATACCATTATATCGGGTACCGTTACACCTCTTCTGGTGTACTGTTACACCACCTATGTACCATTGCACCGACTTGTGTGAAGGCTTCTAGAGAGTTTACAGTGCATTGGTGTAACGTTACCCACTCTTAGTGTACTATTACACCATACTTGGTGTACCGTTACACCCCCTTGCGTAATGACTCTCAGTGGCTGCAATCTCTGTTGTATACCGTTACACCACAGTTGGTGTAATGGCACACCAGCTTTTTCTTCACTTCAAATCAATCCACTTTAATAACTCATCTCTACGAATTCATTCACGTCATATAATTTGTAATAATATTATTATATAACACTATATAATATTATTTAAAATGCAAAAATTTTACCCAAAAGTTTTTAGGGCATTACAAATTATCTGCAACTTTCATGTTTTGACGAAAAGTCAATTCAAAGTGTAGAGTGGTCAAAATAGGGCCCAAAATGGTCGAACCAATGCAGTCAACGTTAGCAGCGGGCCCCACTATTTTTGTTTGGTTATAAAAATATTTTTAACACAATTTTGTTACATTCATACACAAGAAGAAGAAGAAACAGATGGGAGGAGAGAAGGAAGAGAGAGGGAAGCCGGGTTCGTCGACCTCGGGCCATCGTCTGCGAAAAGTAAATACGTATTCGGACTCTAAATCACACGAGGATCATTTTTACTTATGTTTCATTTCCTATATTTCTCATTTATTTTTCCTCAATTTGCTAGCCGAGTTCATTTGTCAAAAGAAAGTTGATGAGTGTGTTTATTACGACTCGTAGATTACTTTTATGTATGGGTTTACTATGATCCGAGATAAATTGATAGATCAAATCAGGAAAGGATTACGGTTACGCTTTTGCCCCGATTTCATCTTGATTCGTTGGTCGTATCGCCTACATTTCTTACTCGATATCGCGACAGCTACGTATGGGTATAATTTTTATCATCTCATTGTTTTGTTGGCATTTCCTCATTTTGCGTGCCCAATGAGATGTTGAAATAAAAATTTGGGAATGTGTTTCTTATTATTTATAGACTATTTTCTTGCATAGGAGTACAGTCATTTGAGGGGTGGAGCTCGGTATTTTCATTGGCGTGAAAAGTGAGGTATCGGGTATCGGTGGCCAGGCTAGTCAGAAATTGCAGAAGGGGTGTTTTATACGCTTTTAGGATGCATTTAAGGTATGGGTAGATTCAGGACTTCAATATAATTTGGAAATCTTGCATATGTACATGTTTGACAAGTCGTCGGTGTTGTAGGTTGTATAGATTTTAGGTCAAGACATACATTTGAGGCAATAAATATTGATGGCATGATAATTCGAGGCATAGTAGTAGTAGTAGTTTACTACTTTCATAGTATATATATATATATATATCAAATTTTATGTATATATATATAATATTGATGGCATGATAATTCGAGGCATAGTAGTAGTAGTAGTTTACTACTTTCATAGTATATATATATATATCAAAGCTTACATATATATATATATATATATATATTATATCATATATACACACACACACATGCACATATATATAGTTGGCTTCATTGTTTGATATTGACGTGATTGACATCATTGTTCGTCATAGGGCATTGTTGTTCGTTGTTGGCATTGCTGTCGGTTTTGTGGCAATAATGGTATTATTGATGGCGTCATTGTTTGTTTTGTTGTATTCGGGGTATTCGTTATGTTCGGGACATTCGATGTATTCGGGGGATTCATTGTATTCGGAACTCTCATTGTGTTCGGGGCTTTTATTGTATTCGGGGTATTCATTGTAGTCTTAGCATTTATTACATTCGAGGTATTTTGATGTATTAATAAAGGTCATTGTAGTCGTCGTAATTATTGGTTTCAAGTAGATTTCATTGTATTCGTAATAGATGTTTACTACTTATCGTGGATGTTAATTCGTGGATAATCGTAGTTAATTAACATATTCATAGGCTTGATTGTTTCTTATATTTTGTTATTTCGAGCATTTTATCTTTCGAGCTTATTCGTGTTTTATTCTTAGTTATATTTTATAGGCATTCGGGACATGTCATTTGTGTTATTGACATTTCATTCATGCCATGACAAAAATATTATTTTTGAGTATCAAGTCAAGATTTCGGGATTTGGGTTTCACATTTAAATTTTGGGACATAAAGTATCGATTTTCTAAACTATCAAGAAGTAATTATAGCCATAAAATCCCACCGTGAAATGCAGAAAATCATATATGGGATATCTTTTGATGACACCAAATTTTGGGGTGCACTATAATGAAGGTTTGGCATTCGTCAAATTTCAGAGATGAGCCACAGATTTTTTAAACTTCGGGCTGATACTAGTCCCCATTTTTTTTCGAGACATAGTCGAGTCATGGTCACATGCATCAAGCATATCTACATTCGATTTTCATGGCATTGCTTCATAATTTATATCACGACATAGTTTGGGTTTCATTAGTTTACATTATGTCATATTACATTGCATGCATGCTTATATCATATTGCTTAGTCTCTTCATGGTATTTGTGATCGGAAATCGATGGTCGTAATTGAATTTTTTATGATCGTGGTATTTATTATTCGATATTCGGTATATTCATGATTCGGTGTTCAATACATTCGTGGTCGAGGCATGGGAAACTATCGTGATTCTTAACTCATGTTTTGTAAATCAAGATTTGGAATTTGGGATTTGTGATTCGGAGTTTGTGATTCGGGATTCGATATATTCATGGCCAAACCTGAAATCATTTGCTATTTGGTGTTTGATACTCTGTTAGGTGGTAGTTGTATACTTTAGTACTAGGAGTACTTTAGAGTTTATTTGTATATAGATATTGCATCATTCGTAGCACTGATATAAGAGATATATTGGCATCGTAGTTGCGTACATGTTATATTGATCATTTCGGGAGGACTTCTAGGGTTTATCGCATATTGTAGACATGCCCGAGTTTAGTATGGATGTGGGAACATCGGGGTTTTTGGTGCATTGCATGCGCATCCATGTATTGTATACATTATAGATTCCTTTTTATCGTTTGGTTTAGAGTCTGACACATATCTTTTTTGTTTTATACATGTACTCACGTGGTGTTGTAGGGTCAGAGCATAGTGTTGGCTTGCTGGAAGGGCAAGCATATTTCTGGAGGAGTGTCGTACTGGAGGCGAGCTGGACTCGAGTGGTGGTATTTTGGGGTTATGTTTTAGTTTTGTACGAGCATGTAGCTCAAAGAGATTATGTATTTACAGCATGGTATTACTACCTAGATTATGTATTATGTATCTATGATGATGAGGATACTGTTGTATTAGATACTTATCCATACCTTGGAACTCCATTCAGGGGGCCCATAAAAGTTACAATACATAGGAGGAACCGGTTTCTAGATTCCCCAAAATAATTTGTTTGATAATTCGTAGTTATTTTCGAAATCCATAATAGCCTTTCATGACTCAAAAATATTGTTCATTTCCAAGATCACATAGGAGCCAATCATGGCTCAAAATCATAGTTCGTTTTCACAATCACATAATTATTTCAAAGTTCATAGGAGTGTTCCTCAATGTGCATTTATACTTGTAAAATAGAGACTTTTACAGTTATCCATATGCATACAAGTTTTCCATAAACATACGTTTTACGAGTTTCGCATAGTCATTATATGTCGAAAACGAACAATAGATCAAATTATCTTTTTTCATTTATTCGTATACCGTTAGTATATGTATGTGTATAGATATACATATGTAAAATGTATCAATGCAACTTGTATGTAATGTCAAATGAAGTTAATCATCTCAATTCTCACTCTTCGTATTCCTATGCATGCACATACTAGAACACCATCTATTGAACCAAATGGCAAACCAAGAGGTGGGGGAGTAGGGGGTTGAATTGGTATTCATTAAAAAACTACCAAGTAAAAACCTATCCTTTTTTTTCAAAATTATTTTGTGTTATGATAATAATGAATGATCAAGTGTAAACAATAATGAAAGATTAGAAAATAAAAGTACGAGAAAGAAAATACGATACCGAGTTTATAGTAGATCGACAATAGTTTTTTCCGACGGTGTATCGGTAGGACTCCTGTGCTCTTCAAGGTTGTTCGCCTTAAGTTCCCTTTAGTATAAAATGTAACCTTTACAGTCTAAAAACCGATCTTCTACTTATTTTACACATCAGTGGTGTTAAAGTGGCCAAATGTCTTCATGCATGTACATCCCATTTGCAAAGATACCGTAACTTATTCTAAAATACATAAAAGTATTACAATTAGCCAAAATTCTCAAAGGTACGAAATTTACTCAAGTAATATCCTAATCGTACCTTAATTTCTTAAAAACAAGTTGTTAGAAGGCTGTCAAGTGTACATGCACAGCAGTCTTTACTGGTTTGTACCACCATTTGGTCGATTTCACGAAGGCAACTAGGCAAAAATCAAGAATTTATCATTATTATGCTCAAACAAGCCGTTAAAGGCCATTGCATTTAAGTCTAAACTGGTGTTACTCTAAATTTAACCAAATTAATAAGGAAAACTCACCTAAGAATATGTAGGAAGTTTGGGTGGTGCAAAGTAGCCTTTTGGTGGCTCGGGAGAGGTTCGGTTCAGCAAGACTTTACCAAATTTCACTTATTTTCCTCTTTCTCTATATATATTCTAATTATTGTGTAAAAATGGTTATTTCATACTGTTCTGAACACTTATATACGGATATGAATAAGATTGGATTGGTGGCAATCAAACAGAGTTTTTATTGGTAGAACAAAATTTAGTGGACTAAATTTAGATTCAGTTGACTGAATTTATTCAATCCACTAAATTATAATTTAGTTCATTAAATCTGTCCAATCACTGATTTTATGCCCAGTTGTCTGGATTTTTTCTCAGGGTATTACAACGTCGTCAATAAATGTGACGAAGTATATGTTACCTAACCAAATTATATGAATTTATAAGTTCATAGTATTCAAAACTCTATTTTCATAGCTGAATCTCAATTAACAAAGTCCATCATTACATCATGAATGATCAAAAACCTCGATAGAGACTCTAGGTATGCATAAATTAAGGCTGTAATATTTAAATAGACAAAGAATACTCTGTTGATAGGAAAGAAATATTCGTTGATAGAGGAGGAACATTCCCTTTGATGACGAAAGAATATTTTGTCAATGGTCACTAGAATATTCTGTGGCGGCAACTGGAATATTGTTTGTAGTGGTCATAGGTTACCCGACTAAGGTATGGTAGGTCACGGTTCTGCCCATAGGCAGGGTTTGTGCATTGACTAGGTCAAATTATGTAGCTTCAGAAGAAAGCGCTCATAACACTTAAAGATATTTTAAATGATCACTCAAGAGTAACTCCATATAGGAGTTGGACAAAGGGTGTATATTTGTTGTATGCTTGTAGGTAGTACAAGTTAGTATGGTATATATATATATATATATATATATATATCTTTTTGGGTTAGAAGAACTTCGTAAAATTTGTTTTGTTTATCAAGTCAAAGTCATTTTGTAAAGTATAGTACAAAGGCTCGTGAAGTTGTATGAACCGATGCTTTGATATATAAATGTTGTATTGTAAAATTGACATTCAGTCGCGAGGCAAATTTAGAGCATTTGTGGATGGCTGTTCAATTTGTTTTTGTGTATTTCAGTGCAAGCTGATTAATCCAATAAAACGTAAGTTTTGCAGGTGTATAATGATAAACTCTTGCATTTAATAGCATGTTTCATTGTTAAAAATAGCTTGTACACGTTTATTGGGCCGAATTTTTGGTTGTGTAGATTTGTGACGTAAAAACAAGCTTAACAATGAGGACTCGAGCCTTGAAGTGTTACAAGAAAATTTTAAGAAGCTAGGCGAAGAAATAAAGTGCTAACAATCAAGATTTGAGGGCACTTTTGTCAATTTTTATAAACTTTCCCACGTGTTTCACGCCCCCAACAAGTTTTAGAAGTGTAATATATTTTGAAGATGGGTAGGGGATCTTAGTGACACTTGTGTCTCCTGCTCTCAATTAAAAAAAAAAGAAGAGAATCTTACACTTTTGGTGGTCTTCATGAATAAAAAGCTAAGTTTCAGAGGAGACCAGAGACTAATTTTTTTTTTCTCTCTTTGAAGGATAGAAAGAAACTCTTGGTTGTTTTTAGTCTTGAAAATTTTAAAGGTTTGTAACTTGAGTTAGAGATTGATTCTTGCTATAAAAGTTGATTCAAGTCAAGGGGAGAAACCTCCCCTTTCTATTCTCAGCATAAATTCAAGGCTGTGAGTTGATTTCTACCTTTCTTTCTTAGTTTCTAAATCTAATTTCTAAATTTTACATGCTTAACTAGTTGAATTTCAGTTTCAAGAATGAAGTTTTAGGCATAATATTAGGTCATATAAAGTTAAATCATGCTTAGCTAGTATCGTTTCATGGCTAATATCTTGCTCAACTTAAATATTCAATTATCTTATGTTAAAGTTAGTAACTGGTTTCTAAATTTGTTCACTTGTTTGGCAACTAAAGACTTTATCATGTTGTGATTAATTTAGAAGTAATTTTGTAATCACATATTCATTCTTATTTAGTTTCTAATTTAGTTGATAGGTTTAGTTCCTTCAAAGTAGAAATTGGTATTGCATGTTGATTGTTAATGTTTTATAAGTAGGTTTTTATTATAACTAGTCGATAGGATTTATATCTTCATTCATTAATTTTTAGTTAATTTTAAGCTCATAATCTTCATGTTTAGCATGATTACTTATACTTTTTTTTTTTTTCATTTTTATTTCAATAATAAGTAGCTAAATTTCCTAGGCTTGTCTCTAGTTGACGAAGATAACATGATTTAATATTAACTTCACATGTTAATTAGAATCTTTATCCTATTGGGGTAGTAATTTATTAGTCTCGGCAATACTTTACACATATGTCGTCGGTAGTAGGTTGTAATTATAGAAAATGGTGGGGATTTAATCTATGCAAGTATTTCGAAACCCTTGGGTGTAGTTATGAGTACGCTTCATTGACACTCCCAAGGTGCTTTAATCAAATTATAAACTTGATAATCATTTCTCAAAAGTTTAACCTATGAATACGGAGTCAAAGTTAATAATATTGTAAGAAAAATTAACATGTGAGGGATGAATTGGTTAAATCATGTGTCGGAGTCATACTAGGGGCAAGTTGCCTTTTTATTGAAAATTACTTTGTTATTTTGTAGTTTTAGTCTTCCTATTCTTCCTCCAGGTGATATCATTTTAACATTTCATTCTTTGACTTTTTCTCCTTTGAACTCTCGTAATTTTAGAAAACCTTAGGCTACTTCCTTTACAATTGGATTCCCGTGATTCGATATCTAGTTCTTACCGGTAAAACTAAGACTGATATCATGTACTTGCGGTTTTCTAGCCATTACACATTCTAGGTTTGACCAATTTTTTTGGCGTCATTACTGGGGACTCCCTTTTAAAGGAGCCTAAGGTGTTTTTGAGTTCGTGGATTTCGATGAGACTTAGTCCCCTTAAATAAGGTTTAGCTGAATCCGATCGGTCAAAAACATTCCGCCTTTCTTATCCCTTTCCAATTTTTCTTTTCCCAAATATATATATATATAATAATAATTATAATAAGAAAAAATATATCCGTGTAGCTTGTAAAGTGAAATTCCAAATTTTCACCTCTTACACATTTACGAAAGCGGCAAGAAGCCGAAGCTAGTTCTTCAACACCTATTTGCATGAGCAATTCAAGTAAAGAAGCTAATAATCCTCCACCGGGATTTGACTATCTCAGTGGTGGTAATTTTCCCAATAATCCTTCTCATAATTCTCAAAATCCTCTCGATGCACCGCCTCTCATGGCAGTTCACCAAATACTCAAGGGAATCTATTTAGATTATTCCCCGCTCAATGGCAAGCAGTTCAAGCCTATATGGTTATGAATCAACCGCACGGCCTCCTATTCATCATACAACACCCCGCCTATAAATCTTGTATACTTACTGATAGAAAATGTGCTTACACCCCTAAAAAGGTGTACGTAATCATGCATAATCCTTCCCAAAGTGGGACACATGTCCATTTTTTAAAATTGTCTCAGATTGTATCAGTCGATTGATTTAGGTTAAAGGTGAAAAATTTTCAGGGTTTTACAGGTCCTTGACACAAAAAGAATTCAATAAGATTATAGCATAAAAATTGGCAAACATAAATTAATTTTTTGCAAATATTGGGGACTTGCAAAAGGCCATTAAGTTTAAATAAAGGTGAGCATAGTAAGAATGGTGTTACAAGAGTGCTGAACAGGGCAGTAACTCTGATACCATGTCAAATTTAGAATAGACAAAGTGTTTTCATTAACCAATAAAGAGTACAAGACTGGTTTCACTACAAAAATTCCCTAACACAGTGAGAAACTTATTTAATTTTCTCACAAAAGTGTGGTGATAAGTGAGAAAGAGTATCTATGATCATTAACACAATAATTAATACAAATAGTAATTAACTATATAAGTTTAGTCATTAATGACTTTGACCGTTCTTTGTTATTTAATTTTTTGGTCACTATTGATATTTAATACATAAGTAATATATACAGGGAAAAGACCAAGGAAGTTAAAACCGGACCGAACCGGTCGGTTGGGTCGGTCCGACCGGAAACCAGCGCCTAAGTCGATCAGAAATACCCTTAAAACTGGCCATATATAGAACCGATTGAAAATCGGCTAAACCGACCACAAACCAATAAAACTGGTCAAAACCGGTTGGGAACCAGTCTGGACCGATTCTGTAAATTAAAGTTTTTTTTAAACCTATGAAAATCGAGATTCCGATCGAATAAGTATTTGCAAATGAAATTTATTTTTCAATGTTACGAAGTTTTATAATATTAATCATATTATATATATATATTTTTTGATATTATTTAGTATATTATATTAATAATTAAAATAATATTATTTAATTATATAAACTGTTCTAAGCACAGTTCAACGGATTATTTAACCTTGTACCGGCAACTTGCTCGTTCAATTAGCCGTTCGATTTTAAAAACCTTGTAATTAAAACTCACCTTTCCTGTCTGTTTCCCAAATCAGTTCTCTCTTTGCGCGGCTAATTCGACGGCGAATTCTCCCCTGATCTCTCTCTCTGTTCGGCAAATTCAACGATGATTACAGCTCAGCAACGACACCGTGTATGTATGTATCCCCAATCTCTCTCTTTCTCATTCATTTCCACAGCTGTTTGACGATTTGATCTCTAATTGTTAGAACTGATAGGATATGATGCAGATTCAAGCTTAAATTCAGTTAGGGTTTGAAGATTGAAGGTCAGATTGAGGCCTAGATCTAGCTACGGTAAATCTAAATTTTCTATAGTTTTTATTTATGTTTTGAAGCGAGATTTGGTTTGCTTGTTAGATTCTATTAGCAATTACTGCTTGTGATGATATGCAATTGTGTATAAATGAGGTTTAATGATTTTTCTCATTCTAATAATATTTGTATGTGTGCATATATGTCATTGTATATGCTTTTGTGCATAGATGAAAACAATAAATGATAATTAATTAAAAGTATGAAAATGATAAATGACTATACAAAATCATATAGATAATGACTGTACCTTTTAACATAGGAATGCATCTATTTGAGGTGGGTTACTCAATCGATATTGCAGTTAATTATCTATTTGTTTCGTAATTTTTATATTTTCTTGAGTCATAATTTTCATGCTGATTTTGGTTGAATGTATTAGACGTTTCCTTTTTATGCATTTAAATAGCAAAGCAAAGCAATGTATTACTTTTTATGGAAATTTTTGGTGAAAATTTTGATGACGTTTCCTTGATAAAGCAATATAATTCTAGTTGGATAAAGCCAAGCAATTGTTGGTTTTTGAGATTTTGATAGGGATTAAACTTCTTTATTGGGCTGTTCTTATGGAAATAAATTAGGACAATCACACATACGCCGATACCTATAACTCCTCTATGCTTTTTGCTTTTGCAGGGGACTTTGAATCAGTGTACCTGAGCTACTCTAAAGCGTTTGATGCTCTAGAAATTATGAGGGACTCCGACTATGCTAGGAACATATATGTGTATCCTTCCCCCTTTTCTCAATATGCTTTCAAATCCTTGTTTTCTTCATGTGTTTTTAGTTGATGCCTTAACTGATAATGTTTCAAGTTTCATCAAGATTAATATATGCATAGAGAATCTTACGGGCGTCGAAGATGCAATGCTTCATTGTGATACAAGCATCAAACTGTGCTACTCATGTAAAGATTTTGTCAATGGTTGCTTGAAAACCTCTCATAGTACCAATGGTGTTGAAAAGAAGCAGGAGCAACTTACTCGAGGAGCTACTCAAACATAGGGTAAAATTAAATGTCGATAACAAATATTTGAAGTCATTGCAATAATTGGAAAAATAAGTAATTATTTGGTATTATGGCTTTTTTTTTTTTTTTTTTAAGATTGCCCAATATTACGAAAGCCTACAACAAGCACAAGAAAGGGCAGCTGTGGTTGTTGCTGCACCAGCTGAGACAAATGAGACCAATGTTGTTAGAAATCTTCGTGCTGCCCTCCTCCAAATACAAGCTTGAGGAGACCAAGTCGTGCAGGGAAATGATGTTTTGCTGTTTGAAATACCACTGCACTTGCAGGCATATGTTAATAGTGGTAATGCCATACCGGTGATAGACAATTTGTTGACAAGAAGTGACATAAACAGGCAGCAATCTTGCCTTTCAATGCCCTTAAACACTTGATGCCCAAAATCTGAAAATTTTGATGATGCTTCCTTTTTATGGAAATACTAGGAAAATCAACACATGCTTTGCTTTACCCAACTAGAATTATATTGCTTTTTCAAGGAGTGTCAAAATTGGACAACTTTTTGAGTGGTAATGATGATGCCCAAATATGTTTGGGGGACATCAATGCAATGGCTTAGAGAAAGGTCGTAGACATTATGCAAACTTTAAGGTACCATTAATTATGAATGGAACATACTAGGATTCGTTTTGTATCCTCAAGCTTACCTATGTGTTACGTGAACAGACAAAGGTTTTGCTCATTTGAACAGACACCAGCTAAGGTTTCTGACAACTAAAGCACGACATTGAACAGACACCAGCTAAAGTTTCTGACAACAACAGAAATATCTTATAGTTTCTGAATTTGCAGAATGACCCTGCAGTTGAGTGCGAGAAAATACTTCTTTGTTAACTTAGCTGTCATGAGAGTGCTTGAGTTGCCCAAAATTGCGTCAATAGTCAATATGTTTTCATACTCTGTTTAGGGGAACATGATGTGACTCGCGTAAAAGACGTAATATATGCATTAAACTTCGTCTTGAATCCGGCCTTCATCTACTTTAGTCATCTTTTTTCCTGCAAAAGGATGCATCTCTATCCTATGGGCTATCTCAATTTTAACCTTGTCTTTCTTCATTTTTGTTGACAGCTGGGGAGAGGGAGTCATCACAGACAAGAACAAAATTGATGGTACTACAATTACTGTACATTTTCTGGGTGAAATTGCTGTTAAAGAATGTTTTTTCTCCGAAATCAAGTCCTTAGTGTGGGGGTGGCAAAACAAATGTTTCTTTGTCTATGATTCCGTTGCAGCCGAAGGAGAAACATCAGTTTGTTAGAATGTGGCATCTATGGCCAACTCTTATTTGGAAGAATGGGAAGTGGATTGAAAGTTCTAGTTCAAGGCAAAGAGACCCTTCACACGAGGTGGTTATTTTGTAATTGGGTTCTAATTCCTTAGATTTTCAAAGTAGAGTTTTCAGAAAATGGTTGATGTCCATATGTACTTCTCGTTAAGTAATGCCAACAAATTAGTACTTGCACTTGTTTTAAATTTCGATTTAGACTCTTAGACTCATGTTAGGTTAATGTTGTGTGGTATTTATCTGCTTTACAAGGTAACACTCCTAGAACAATCGGAAGTGGTTTGTAGAAAGAAGGGCCTAGAGTGGTGTTTGGCATCCCTAAACCAGTGAAGAAAAGGAAATTTATGGAAGTAAGCAAACATTATGTTTCAGAGAGCAGCAATAAAACTGATAAAATTGAATGGAAAAATATACGATGCCCAAAAATGAAGCAAAGGAAAAGCAGCAAGGTGATTTGATGACCAAGGTTCCAAAACTCTTTCGGTCAAACTTTATCTCAAAAGGATAAATTTCCGAGATCTGCCACACCTAATAATTGGAACTGACTATAGTGTCGTTGAGAAAATTTATGCGAGTGATGAAAACACTCTCATAGCAAGTGATAGTAATGTCGGGATGGCTGATGATGCAGGGAAATAGGGAGCTTCTTAAGTTTCCATTTTTCGTTTCTTTAGGTTGCAGACTCACTCAAAATTGGTTTTTATTCAAGTGTTGTGACCTTCTTCTTTGAATGTTTTGCTTAATTTCTATGGATGTTTAAAAACTTATTTGCAAGTTCCAGTAATATTGGAGTCAATTTTGTTGATTATAATTTCTTGGTTATATTACATTTTCCGACTTAGAAAAGCGAGATTGTTTAATAGAAAGGGTGCAATGCTGTCTAGATAATGCTTACTGAATAAGATTACTATGTTGAACTTTTAATTTTTAGAAGATAACATGATTGTACTTTTATTAGTAGTTTTCATTCTAATTTTCAGAACCTGCCTTTTCAAGATTGTTATGGGACTGCCAAATATATTGCTATTGATAACTTCTGTTATCTATTATCTTTAGTGAATTTCAGCTTTTCGCAGGTATTAAATATCATGGTATTAGCCGAGCTATCTCAGTTGGGACATTTGGGTAAGGATTGTCCCCGAAACATTTAAACAATCTTTCACAAGGTAAAGTAGTTATCTGTGCTCGCGTGTATCCCACATGAAGTACTCATTTTATCTGCCTACTGCTACATGATTCGTTATGTATGGCATTTGCGACATTTTGGGATCTTTTTAACCTTTCGATTTTTCCTCTTGCATTACTTGTCATGTTTAACCACTTTTATTTGATTATAGGATCATAGGGCCTCTCATTATGTCAACAAGGATCCACTTACTCACACCATGATAAATACAGAGTTCTTTGTTTTAATTTCTAAATAAGATTGTGCAATTGTTCTTGTAGGAAGAATTTTCGGTATGGTAATCTATAGGTAAGTATAGATTATTGTTAAGGATACCCAAGTGAATCTTTACCTTTGAGCTTGGTGTAGGTTTCTGTAATGCCATTCGAAAGAAGGTTATAGGCTTTTTTCACCTTGATTTTGTGAATATTATAAGTCTCCATGTACCTGATTGTTTTTTTATTTTTGTTTTTTATTTTCAAATATTTTTTTACTCGTCCAATGCACTGCTAAATTTTTGCTTTTGACAGTAAAAGCTTCTTCAAATATGTTTTTACTCATATCCAATGCACCTCTAAATTTTTGCTTTTGACTTATTCTCAATACAGTAAATACTTCTTCAAGGAGACAAAACGCATGCCCAAAGTAGATCCTAGCACATTCAGAAAGTGATGGTGTGGATTGTTGTAGAGTAGATCCATGTCTCCAGTTTTTTGTAGTATTTTAAATTGATGGTTGCGAAGCTTTGAAGTTGGTTCTGCTAGGTTAATATCGATGGCAAATTTACATTGACATTGTTTGGTTTTCGAATTAGAAATTTTAGATTGGATAAATCCATTGCAAATGGTAGCAAAAATTGTAGCTTGTTGAAACTCTAGTTGATGAGATGGGACCAAGATGAAATACAATGTATGGATGTACATATTACAATGCGTTGTAATAAAATTGAAATGGCTTGTGTGACTTTTATGACATCAGCTTACTTTTCCATATGGTGCTTATGGAATCAAATTGTCTAATTGAAGTATATAGCTTATGAGAGGCCATTTTGAGTGACAATTACATTAAAATGGTGGACTTTGCACTAAGATATCTACTAAGGGACTTCGGCGTCACTAAAGATAGCAAAATAGTGAGAAACTTCATGATCACTAATGTATTGACCAGTAACCATGTCTTTTCTCGTCACTAGGTGACTTTAGTGACCAGCTTATAGTGACCACGTTGTGACCACCAAATGTAATCACTTTACATACCTATGGTGAGAAATTAATATAGTCAGTGAGAAGGATTTCACTAAACGACCATATTCTTGTAGTGTTTTATATATACATCCATAGAGGGACTATTAAGTAATTAAAGCTAACACTAATGATACATAATGTACAAAACATACCATTTTGTTCCTCATAAGCTATCTATTAGATTTTTTAATCAACGAATGAATAGAAGTGGAATAGAGATAGATATTGATATTTGTGTGCCATGAACACATTCGAAAAATCAATCGCTACTTAGAAATCGTGCTTCATTAATATAATGTGTCAACTGTTAGATAATCTGGAAAGTAAATGAGTTCTAGTTTATTCAACTTATATTGTAATAACAGTTGGAAATATAGCCAAACTCCAATGATCCAATACAGAATTAGTTCAAACATGTTATGACTCTTAGAAGAAAAAGAATATTTACATTAACAACGTTTTCTTTGATTCAATATATGTTGAATAAAAGGAAAATGACTCGTTCAAAAATAAACTATATAAGAAGACACTGTTGGAAATCAACAACTAGACTAAGAAACAATTCAATGAAGCTGATAATACGAAAGTGAATATAATTATGGATGAACTTGTTAATGTTGCTGCGAATTAAAATTATAATATATTCTTCAATTAGATTTTGAGACTTAAATTAAATTATTTGGTTAGGCATTTGATTGGTTGGGGTTACCCAATTGCATTAAATAAGTACTTTTCTAGTCAATACACGGCATACGTAATATATTTCCTATATTGCATCTACAATTATTTATGTTGGGATGACAGAATTAATAAAAATAAATTACTTTATCAATGAACATTTAGATTCGAATCTCGCTGTTGATAGTCCTTTATCATAAATGATTTGGCATGCCCAGATCCTGGTATGAAATAACATCCATTTCCAATAAAATTTTATGTGAAAAAAATCTATAATTATTTATAATAAACCATTACTTGATTAATGCTTTATAATTGAGTTGATGTTGGTATGAGTTAAGTTATGAAGTGGACACATGCCCAACTTGCATTATTGACATTAAATTAAAGGGTTCATTGCGCAATTATATAAAAAAATTTGTGTGATACACGTAATTATATAATTGTTTAATACTATAGGATGTTGAGATCTAACTTACTTTTAAAGTTTCAGGTTCCTGTAAAATATTAACTTTAAGGTGAAGCACTTTGACTTAAAGTTACTGAGCCAATTGTTTCCTCCTCCGCTGCACAGTGCAAATTGGGTGCAATTGGTAGACACCCTGCACCAAAATTCAAGTTTGCAGAGAGTACCAACACATTCACATATATTCACATGCATACACATCAATGCACACGCATGCGCTCACACACACATATATAAATGAATATCTGTAAAAAATATGGCCTATAAATAACTATTACATTACCTATACTCTTTCGGCGCTATGATATTATCAGAGCAGTTGCCAATATCACTAATAAATGAAATAATTAAATTTTCTGTGTATAAGTATGCAAAAATTTTCTATATATCATTACACAGATGTTAATATTTTAATTTGTATTAATTTTCTCTTTTCTATATATTAATACTCTCTATGTTATGTGCTAACATCTGTATGGCGGTATGTAGATAATTCATATGTACTTTTATACGTATAAATTCTTGGTCCTAAAACAAATTCTCATTTGACACTAATGGCATAGGCTTTGTTTGGGAAGGCTAATTTTTTAAAATTGATTTCTTAAATTATTTTTAAAAGTAATTTTAAAAGAATATATAATTCTAGTACTTGGTAAATAAATTATAAAAATTATTATAATAAGTAGTGTAATGTTTGGTAAAGTGATATTTTCTATTGTAAAAAAAAAAAAAAAGGTAATTAGGCATGAGGAATGTGGTAAATGTAATTGAGGTTAAATAAATAATTAATGGAAAAAAAAAAAAAGATGCAGATTTTGAAAGCATTCCAAAGGCTGCTTCCAAACGCACCACTAAAAAAGCTCAAGCATGATAAACAAAAAAAATAGGTGCTTTAAGATTTACTAAACATTACTAATTATAATTTTCAAGAAAAAAATAATTAACAGCAGCATACAGCTAGCAACTCCAAATTGCACCATAGTAGTTGTTTTATATTATCTTTAAAGGAAGATTATACAGTCGATGTTGTTCTAATCTTTCCTCAAATACATTGTAGATTTTATTATTCAGTGGCCGAGAAAAGTAGGCATGAGTTCTCGCTAGAAAGTTGGTGATCCAACGAAAACTTTTAGTAAGACATACTATCTTGTTACGACTTTGCTCCCATCATTAACCTTGCCTTCGGCTTCCCCGAATAATAGTTAAGGAAACTGACTTTGGTTTAATCTTGGCCCTCTATTTTCGTAGGCAATGACAATAATATTTTTTAGGAGTTCTCTCAACTAAACTCCTATATATGAAGAATTAATCTATCCATATGAGTATTTTAAGCTTGTAAACTTTATCATTTTGCCAATATAACTTTTCTATTAGATTATAAATAAACACTTTAGTTGGCCCCGTACGATGGTATTGAAACCCTACGTTAATTCATTTTAGATCCCGAAATAAATAAATAAATAAATAAATTCCATCACTGGTTTTATTTATTCCCCAGTGTCCAAAACCAATTATCAACACTCGGCTACTTTACTAATCTATTGCTAGCACTGCATAAATCAATTGTAGTAAAACTTTATTTGTAAAACCATACAAATGAATATATAAATAAAAGTGAACATTATAGTATGAGAGGACTGATGATGCAGAAAATATCTGGGAAATATTTTGTGGGCCCGGTTGTTCCGTTGTGTGATAGGCCGTTGGTGACAAATCAAAATGGCATCTATTTGTAATACTCTATCCAATGATAGTTTTATAATTGTTAAAAATTATTAATTAATATTATTGAAGTTTAAAATATTTTTATATTTTTAATATATTTCTTATTAATGCTATTCTTTGTGTATAATTTATGATAGATAAAATAATTAAATAAATATAATAATAAAAATATTTTGATAAATTGGCTTTTCAATTACCCTTTAAAAAAAACTGAAATATGGGACAAAAAAAAAACACGAAGAGTATGGTGGACCCACTTGTCCCCACATGTTTTCTGCCAGCCGTTAGATTCCTTGCAACTATTTTTGTTTATTGTGCCAGGTTGGACCCACTCCCAGCAAAGCTGACTAGGCAACGGAGATATTGTAATTTGGAACTGCTCGAAAACAACAATTTTCATAATTAAATAAATCAATAAATATTTCTTACTTGAATAAATCAATAACTAAATGCTATGGCTATTTACTGAAGGAATGAAGTAATACCACGAGGGTAATTTTAAAACTGAAGGAGAAATGATAGTCGCGTTCAGAAAATTTATTCAATTTTTTTAGAGATGTGATAAGTAAAATTTTTGAATATAATTGGTTTCTAGTTATATTGTATTAATGATTTGAATTAAAATATTTATTATAATATCAACAGGTAAGAGAATTCATTGAAATTTTTAAATGGTTGTATCATTGTTAAAACTGAAAATACAAGGTATTATATAATATTGTGGTAGATACAATTTAAAGTTTCCACAAAAGCATACCCTCACCCTCAGTGAACGCATGCTTTGGAAATGGAAATAGAAAAGCCTCTCTCACCGAAAGATTAGCTCGGTTTTAATTGTTTCAAAACTATATATTACATGATTGAAATCACATGGACTTTTTTTTTAAATCAAGTTTAATGTTAAAATTCAAGCTTGCATCAATTAATCCCCTCCCCCAATTCGATCATCTTCAGCTCAAATAATTATACAGAAATTTACTACAATGCAAATGTATATGTAATACATTTTAAGTTTTTTTTTTTTTAATGTATTGCATTTATTTGGGATAAAAAGAACATCAGTAAAAACTAACAAGAAGCATGGTGAAAAATCTGAAATTAAATGTGAAGACATATATGTGTGGGGTGAATATATAGGGGACTATACTCACAAATGGTAAGGCGGATGGCCTTATCTATCTTCACTTGCACCACTTAAATAGAAAACAACAATGGAAAAATTATTTCAATTTATCACCAAAATATCCATTAGTAACCCAATCTTCTCTTACTTTCTAAGTGTATCGATTTGCCACATTTTGCAGTGCTGCAATTTGTCTTAGGTATTGTTACACGGTAGAAAATTGGACAAAACTTCAGCACTAATGGCAAAAGATTATGATAAAAGAAACAATGAGAAAAAAAAAAGATTTTATTATTTGATAATTCAATTACAATAAAGGTCTTATAAAACAGACCTCACAATATCTTATCTAAATTCAAATAGGAGAATAAATCTGTAATAACGGAAAGTAGGTAAAGAGATTGAAATAACTATTCAAATAATGCTTATTGTAATCTCAGACTAAGTCTTAATACTTCTCCTCAAGTTGACGGTTGAATGGAAAAAAAGAATCCTAACTTGCATTCCAAGTAACTGAATTGTTCAATGCCTTTCTAAAAATATAGGTGATTTGTTGCCAGTCGTCAATATTTTGCATAATTCGATAAGGCCGTGAGGTAGTTTCTTGCAAATCAAATGACAATCTATTTCAATATGCTTGGAACATTCTTGGAATATAGGATTACGGGCAATATGAATGGCGGACTGGTTGTCACAAAAAAGAGGTGTCAGCCTAGTAATAGGAATCGCAAGATCAAGGGGCAGATGATGCAGCCAAGTAATCTCACAAATGGTTGAGGCTATAACTCAATATTTAGCTTTAGATGAAGAGAAGGAGATAACATGTTGTTTCTTGTTGCGCACAGAAATTGGAGAATGGCCGAGTGTGATAACAAAACTGGTTGTGGATGGCCTAGTAAGAGGATAACTAGCCCAGTCAAGTCGATGTATGCACTGAGGTAAAGATCGGTGGTGGAGCAAAACATAATGCCATTACCGAGTGTGCCGTAAGACACAAGTAGCGGCATTCATGTGGCTGGAGCAAGGGGTGCATGTGTTGACTAAGGACATTTACTGCATATGCGATGTTGGACCACGTTGTGGGTAAGTAAATGAGCCGAATAACTGGGTCATAAAAGTGAATAAATAAGGTGCATATAATTGAACTTTTAGGTCATTTATATAGCGACTTAGTATATCAAATTCGTTATATTTCGATATAATGCATTTGTATGTTATTTGCAGGATTATGGTATAAAAAGAAATGATTTAAAGGCCGATTGAGATGCTCTAGGAGTTATGAGAAAAAAGATTATATTTGGATAATGATTTGTGCTGTAAAAGTAAAAAGAATGAGTTTTGAGAAGACTTGAGCGAACCATTTGATCATTTGTTAATTGAAAGTGTTTGATACGCCAAAAGCTAGAGTTTTAATGAATTACTGAAAATTTTTGGAAGATTTTTTCCAATCAAATTTTGGTATGCTTGGAAAATTCATTCAATTATCTTTCTAATGGTTCAAACGGTGCTCAATTTCGAGTTTTTTAGAGCAAATTATGGTTTTTTTTCATGAAATGGTGAATCACTACTTGGTACGGACCAATATATTACAAATGTGAAAAATATGATTTTTGCATATTAACTTAGGACCACTTTATATATATTATTTTATTTCAAAAATATGATGTCAAATAAATATAAGGATCTAGATTTAACCCTGCTCTTTTGTAGAGACTTATAACTTTGGTCTTTTTTTTTTCATTCAACATTTACTTTCTACACAATTCATTGGTTTAGTTTTTTTTTCTTTTTTCTCTCTCTCCAACTTTGGAGATTTAGAAGAGGGTAATCGAAGAGGCTGTGACAACTTCATACACTGTTGTTTCCTTCCTATACATCTTTGTGATATTATTGTGCTTTTCTTTTTTAATAAAGATTTGTTTGATTTATTTTTTTATTGTGATCTTTACTATTTATGATTAAAGAGTTGTTTAATTAGTTGTTCATCATTAGAAATTATTGTCTTTATGTTTATTATAAGAATTAATACAAAAAATATTTTTCTTTGAATTTTTAATTATTATTTTTATTAGTTTATGTTGTCTCTTAGGCAAACACAAGAGTGGGGTGAAATGTGTTAGAAGATAAATTAAAAACTTTTTCAATTAAAAGTAATACTATAAAGGTTTATGCAATAATATTAATTACTATACGAAGAATAAAAAGGATAGAGAATGCAAATGCAATTTTATAGTGGTTCGGCCAAAGATTAGTTGATCCCCTGCGTCCACTATCTCAAGCATTGCCTTAAGGTTCCTTTATCGTCAAGATAATTTTACAGCCAATCAGCTTACAGGTGATGATCATTTTATTTGAGATAACCCCTCAAATCAGAGTATACCCTCACAACTGGATAATATAAAACCAAATTTGAAATGTATCGTTATACTCGTACAATATCGAAGATGAAAATACTCGAGTATAAAATATTACAAGCTAAATATAAAAAATTAAAAAACTTGAGCTTGTTTTTGTTACTTAGAGAGATGAGAGAGCTTGAAGAATGAATGGTTTGGATTGTTGAAGAGGCTCTCTATTTATACTATTCGAGCTTGATTTGGATTATGGCAACAATCATCGAAATATGACAATGAAATTAAAATTCTTCATTCTCTGATTATGACCGTGTGCGGTCAGTCCCTTGTCTGTACTCGAGCGTGTGTCCGTATACTTTTATCTCTTTGTCCATATGCAGACGAGTCCTAGTCCGTGTGCGGACGCTTTAGTCTGTGTGCAGTTGAAGTCTGTTTAGTTGTATGCTTGATTT
>MKEJ01015900.1:7515-17913 GCA_001753735.1 Embelia ribes
TGATAAGTAATGTAAAGTTTAGTAAAATTGTTTATTTTATTTTAAAAATATAAAAGTAGCTAAACATGGAGAATGTAGGTTATTCTGTTAATTAATAGTACCAAAAGCATAATCAGTTTTTGAAAATCCTCGTAACGTTGCTTCTAAAAATATCTTTAGATAAACAAATTCATGTTATTAAAAATGAGTGTTTCAATCTTTACCAAATGCTATTTGTTATAATTTGCATGAAAAATGAGCTTAAGCCAGTTGGAGAAAGCAATTCTGAACTCGTCCTTTATCAATCGATGAAGATTAGATTTAATTCAAAAAATATAATTTTTCTTTAGAATAAAAAAAAAGGCTTATTTCAATAGTTATACAGAATAGGGAAAAAAAACCCTCCTTTCACAAATAATTGAACTATTTGATCGGACACATAATTTTATGCAAAAAACAAAAATTAAGTTTTAAATTTTGAAATAAGATGTTAATGACAATTTTATTCTTATAGGCCATTTTTATCTTATTCTAGACACCAATAATTACTAAAAATGGCAATAGTGGCAATTATTAAATTTTGTAATGATTGCATTATTCCAATATAGAAACTATCCAATTAATTTTGGATAGCTAAAAAAAATGTGACGAATTATATTTATGGAAAGAAAGTGTTGTATATAAGCTTATCACAATTAAATGTATGCTAATTTCAAAAAGAAAAGTAAAACAAATTGAGTTTAAAAATTATTATCACACAAGCTCGTATTCATGTGATGAATATTGAAAATATTCCGTGGAAACCATATAAGAAATCACTTGTTTTTTAACCATTATACTAAAACCTCACTATGCGTAAAAAATTACACCTACGGCATAGAATACCCAAAAAAACATTACGCAAAATACTTTTCTGAGTACTCACTTTTGTGAATACTTAGGCTAACAAATCTATCTTTTAGATGCTGAAATCAGACAAGAGCGATCGCCCGTTAAGAGTGATTAATTATCTACCATGAGTTTTATTACATCAATTAATTACGTACCATGAAGTCATAGCCAAGGCCCGAGATGACGGAGTTCCCAACAGACACAGCGGCCAGATCGAGAGTTGACCCGCAAACATCTGAGTCAGAGCCCCGAGCGACTACTAACATATCGACGTTATGATCACCGGCCCTGTGATGTTCCACAGCTTCTTCGACCTGACCCGAACTCTCCCAGTGCAGTGTTCTGCCCTGCTCCAATCTCCATCAGGGGTGACGTGGAGATGTGATCAGTTTTTTACTCTCCATGACCAATCTAACATCAAGTAAGAGTTCTTGTTGACTTTTTATCTCCATTCAAAATCGAAGCATTTCTTTATTTAAAGCGACATCACATTTTTTAAGAAAGATATAATGACCAGAAGGAGGTGAATTTATTTCAAATTTTGTGTGAAAATTTTTGTTGGAGTAAATTTTGAATTTTTGATAGCTCGACAAAGCTTTAGTATTTCAAGCATAACTCTTATACCGTTTATCGAAACGACTATTATAATATAGTTCCAGAAAGGGGATTCAATTTTCTACAGCTTTTAAATCTTAAGAAATTAATTTTAATTACATCAATCGATTGATATGGAAATCAATTGACAGATTGTTCGGGCTGTACAAAATTCTGCATAAAGTTGACAAGCGTCTCACTAAGTTATAACCCGTATAAATCTATTTTTTCTGCATAAACCATTAGAATTTCGTCCAATATGCCTATATAGAGAGAGAGGGAGAAGAAAACAGGAGAAAATCACACCAAAACATGAGCCTCCCGAGACCTAGAAATGCTTTCTGCGGGACTTAGACTATGTATTAAGGTAAGTTTGGCTTTGAGTTTTGACCCTAAATTCTCATACCTAGCCCCCAATTTCAGGCATGTGAAAGGTAAGTGTTGTATTTGGGTTTTTGAGTATAAATTTGATAATTATCAAGGAAACTTTTGGCTTGAGGCGTTTTTCGGAAAAAGTTGTGACCACTCTTTGTAGTCAAGCATTTGAGCCTATTATTGAGTTATTTCCAGATATGGAATAGCAACGATTACAACACATTTTACTGGGATAGTGTTTACGATAAATTTATACTGTTGAGTGAATGTATGAGGTTGCAAGTGTGCCTTTTGGTGTATAGATAAATTTTATGGGAATTTTTATATATATTAAATCATGAGAAAATTAGCAATTTTTTAGGAAATATGTGTATAATAATTTATGGCTAATAAATGATATATGAGTAGATTTTTTCGAGAATCTTTTGAAAAAGATATTTTCGAGAAATTGAGTAATTTAATGCTACCTTTGGTATATGTTGTTACATGTATGGTTAATTGATTTCTAGGTGGTAGTGATGCATGTATATGGGTGCATTGTGTATTTTGTGAAATGAGAAATATAGGAAAATTTTACGAGAAATACTTAGAAAATAGCAAAAATGAGATATCATGTTGGTTTGAGCTTATATGTATAATTAAATAGTTTTGAGAAATTTTTCTGTGATTTTAGGTATATTGTATTGCATGTGTAGACATACATCTGCAGGTGCTATGTGAAATATATTTTTTTAGAATCCGAGTAATAACGAGAGTTTTATGTGTAGAGGCTGCATTTAGAATATCTGAGTATTGGGGGCTTCGAGGTAGGGATCCTAAAATGTGTAATGAGTAACAGATTACTTTAGAAGTTTGGATGAGATTGAGAAGTGAAGTATGAGAAAAGAGTTGCATGTGAGAATTGAGGTGTCAAATATGAGACTGAGATGAGAAATGGAAAAAATAAGATAACTGAGAATGAGTTGAGAAAATGAGATATTTGATAATAAGATGGTGAAAATGAGATACTAAGAATGAGCTGGAAAACGAGATAATTGAGATTGAGTTGAGAATTGGGAAAATGAGATAAATGAAATTGAGTTGAGGAATGGGGAGACAAGATAACTGAGTTTGATATAAGGAATGGTATCCATGCTTACGACGAGGTTAATAGGATACAGAGATGCTATAATTGAGTTGGGATAAGGATACATGATAACTATGACTGAGATGAGAAATGCAGATTTATAATTATATCGAGGCAGACCGATAAATGAGTTGAGTTATGAGTAAATGTGGTGATAATGTAATGAATGAGCGTGATCTGTGAATTAAGTTATAAGTAGAAATCATGACACGAGAAATTGGGGAATCTATTGTGAGTCTGAGATGAAAATATATGCATTTCTTGATAGCAATACCGTAATGAAGTTTAATTTGCTCTTCCCTATATGGTTGTGCGTATATGTTATTTATATTTATTTTGTCATTTTACTAATCCAATTATCTGTATTGTAATTATCGCTAACCCCATCTGCTTGTTGTTTGTAGTGCCGATCACACCCACGATGATAAGTCACACCCACGATGATAACGAGGATTCAAGTCTCTAGGAAATCGCTATCGAGTCGGGCTATCTTACACTTTAGAGTCGTGTTGTATGTTAGCACTTTGTATACGTTGTATAAATTATTTGAGATCTATTTCAATGTATAACGTAGAGGATTGTATGTACGTATTGTGTAATATCTTAGAGATTTCTTGATTATTATTGATCATTAGTTGTCAGGTGGAGTATTTGGGTTTATTTTGAGGTTTACGAATACTGAGTACGGTTGGAATATGGTATAGTCAATTGACTATCTGTATTCATTTTTCATCAAACTGTTATTTTCTAAAAAATTCTTTAAAATTTGCAAAAAATATTTTGGAAACAGTTTTACAATATTAAATAACTTTTTGTACAAGAGAGCTACTTCGGGGTTGTTACAAAAGATTTAAAATATAATAATTTAATATTTTAAAATAACAAAATATTAAAATTTATCCTTATTTTATATTCAAAAATATAAATTTAATACTTTTATTATACTTAAATATTAAATTATTATAATATAAAGACTCATAAAAAAACGTCTTGTTCAATTATTGTGTACGGAGAGAGTATAAATAGCATGCATATAGAAAATTATGTGCATATTTATACATATGTTTTATTTTGCTGCATAATTATTGGTATTTCAATTACTTTTTATCAATCTACACGTAAAATTAAATAACAAACTGTATAAGCAGGACATTAGAATCTCAGGTAATTTGAGTTTAATTAAAGAATTAGATCTAAGTTTATTCATAATATTAATATTGGTTTCTTGAAATAAATAGTAGGAAATTAACAACCCTTGAGGCACATTTCACGGTTTCACGGTTGGGAAAGAGTCGCGTGTAAAGAAAATGTCACATCATGGATATATTAAAAATAAATGCTAATCCCAATGAATTATTAACTTTGATTAGTGCAATTAATTATTTTCCTACTCTGCAGGGCTCTGTATATGGACAACATTTCATCAGTAATATTAAAGTCCAATTCCTAACCCAGTCTAATTAAACCGATTGGGACCAGCCCAGTCCGAATATTAAGCTCACTTTTCTCGAAAATTAAAAACCCTTTTAATCATTAGGCGATATTAAATATAGATTATTAAAGGGGATATATACATTTCCCGCTGGAACTTTAATCCGGAGAAATATTTAAGATATCAGTAATAATCTTTTAACATCAGTCTTTTCTTAAAAAAATTTATCATTCCATATATTTGCAAATTTAAATTAGGACTTGTTTTTTCGTGTAAAATACAAAGTTGAAACATATCTACCAGCTAACTCAAACTTAATGGCGCAGGGAAATTTGCAATGTGGATGATACATCCTGATTTTTCCGCTACAAAAATTCTTGCAAGCGCAGAGAAAAGTCCTAGTTATGATGTGGATATCGGTTACAGTGCTAGTGCTACCCGCGTTCTTCAGCTGGCTACTTATGTTGAAGCTCGGGTGGGGAGCAGCCATCGTCCTAAACACGTCTTGGTGGATTCTTATGATTGTTCATTGTGCATACATTTTACGACGAAATCAAATGGGGTTTGGAGTGGGTTCACATCTCTTGCTTTTGTTTTACTTGTGCCCCTTTGTTAGGCTCTCTTTGGCTTCTGCAGTAATCTTATGGTGACATATATTGTCATTTTTTTCAGAAATTTATTATTTAATGATCTTTGGTTTAGTATCTAATGGGATGATTAGAAAAATGCAGCTTGGAAGTTTGGTACTTCATGATAATTTTGGTGATAGCGGGGCGTGTTCCGAATCCTTTGGTACCAGTTGATGCCCTTTCTATATGGTATGGTACATTGGTACTTCCTTCATCGCTCGCTAATTAATTTGCGCTAGTGAGTAATGAAAATGTATGGGAAAAAAATTGATAAATCGGGTGTCGAAAGTTATGAAATAGATTTTTAACCGAGTGCTGAAACAATTGGGTGCGAAGGTCATTTTATTTTTCCTTGAAGCAAGACGATCATAGAAAATAAAAAAGAATATTTCAGTTTATATATTCCCGGCTTTCTTCTAACACTTGCAATATGAATATTGATGGTTGGGATGCGATGATTGCCTTAGGGTTTAATGCTTCCATAAGGTGATTTTTTATCCATCTTCGGAATTATAGAATGAAAATTGCATACTAGTTTCAATATTATCTGAATAACCTATAATCCAATAGTGTTTGGAGGCACAGTTTTACAGATGATTTTCTTGATCGTGTTTACTTCGAGAAGAAACTGGAATACGGAATTATGTATTGTCTTTTATTTTCCTCCTCGTTCTTACGCTTTATTGTTATTGAAATTCTAACTTGTTTTGTTCCTACTTTAAAAATATACGGGTTGTAGAAGCTGACACTTGGGTAAAGAGATGGGCGGGGCAGAGCGGGGCAGTTGCAAACCGGTGATTTAGACACATTGAAAGATTAAGTTTTAGTTAACAATTTTTAAAAGGCACAAGTGCTAATAATGGTAGATGAAATTAATGAGTGTATACGAAAATATTACTCAATCAAACTTTCCATTTATTCATCCCTGGGGGGTTTGTGATCTTCTTTGTGATCTCTATTCTAAATTTTCAATGAGAAAAATCAAGTAAATCTCTTTTCAAATTCATTATTGTCATTTTTAATTATCTAGGCTAATTAAATTTCGGGAAATTGTGGTCACTTGACCATGAAAGTGTAAGATCGATAGTAGAAGGTAATGAAATAGAAGTTATAATTTTCGCATACTAACAAACCTTACAAGCGAGTATTAATACTAGTAAAATGTTGACGAATATCATTATATATTTGTAAAAATATCCACAAGCCGAAAAAGGCAGACGAAAGTGAAATGATCCCCAAATGAGATTGATCACGAAACAAGCGCCAATAAGCCTCAATGCACTTAATCGGAATCTTGACAATGTGAGGCAACCTATTGTAACCACGGAGATGAAATCGTCATCCTTCTGAGGCAAAAACACCAAGTCGACTCAGCGACTCTTTCGGAAGCTCCGGAGGTGGTGGCCGGTCCTGCTCTTTGTCCCCTCACTCAGGCTGCTGTTATTTGAGGCCGCGAGCATCGTTGGATGGAGACCCGAGACTAGGCTTATAGAGCATGCGTATATGTTGTTGTGATTGTGCATTGGATTGTTTTGATTTTATTCTTGGTTGCTTGTGTGACCTAATTACAGTACTTAGGCTTAGTTTGGTAAGGCCCGTGGCTTTCAAATTTCCTCTCTTAGAAGTTGATTATAAAGCTGAGTGATGTGGTTTGTTGACTACGTTTACAATTTGCATTGAAAAGTAGTAGCATCTTGTTTGGTAAAAATGCAGCAAAGGGAATTTTTTTATTTAAAAAATTCAAAATTATACGTGCGCTGGAATGTAAGTAAATTAAATGTATTTTTATCGTTAATAATGGAAAAGGAAGAGTCAACTTTTAAATGCTAAACCGAAGCAACTTTTAGAAGCATCATGTAAAAAGCGGAAGCAGAAATGGAAACACAAACATCTTTTCTTCTACCAAACGCCAGTAGCTGCCTTTTGTCAGAGAGAGCATAAACACTCTCCAATATGCAACACCAAACTCAGCCAAAATACATCAACTATACCAGGATTTTCGTTGCCATTATGAACGACAATGGAACTGCTTGTTTTTAATATGTCTTTATATACTCTTTCTACAGGGATATTAATCTCAGCGCAAGAGATAATGCTATTTGATAAGTTTCTCGTTCAACATGAGTAAGTAAGTTTTCATCAGTTGCAAACTAGGTTTTATACTTTAACTCTCTTCGGATGCCATCAGTCAGTGCCACGGTAATATGTGGAAGGCAGAGTTAGCTGCATTGGTGTATATGCTATCGCACGAGTGAGATTTGCCTAAATTGAACCTAATCTTAATAGATATATACACATAGTTTGAAAGGTGAGTTTGAGGTACATGTAAGAGATAGCAGTGGAAGGAAAACCTTAGTGTGACTTGACAACTCATACCCTTTGATGAACCATAGCTAGTGAGATTGGGAGTTCCAAATGAAGGTAAATAAATAAGCTATACAAATGAAGGGAAAAAAAGGAGGGGGTAAAAAAACTTCTAGGGCTTTTTCACTTTATTTGATATGGTGAACTACTTCACCATATGCTGGAATATGTAGTTCATAAAGTACCGATATTTGCTGTTTAATATTCGTTGTGCATTTTAATTTAATTAACTATGCGTTGAAAGCAGTTAGGTCCATGACACAGCTTTGTGGTTTTATTATGTTGTTTGAAGCTCCTGCCTGATGAAGAACCTGAGCACCTGGATATTCCAATGGATAAAAAACCATCTGGTCCTGTTAGAAAAGTGGTATACATGTCCGAGAACAATTCATCTCATATTGAACAGACAGTCTTGTTATCTCAAGAACAGATGGAGGTTACTCGATTTAACTCATTTATAGGATACCAAACTTTGGACCAGAGAGAAAGGAGCTTTAAGTTGATGAAAAACACATATCTTCTTACTTGTAATCAAATTGCAACTTAAGATTACTTTTTCTCTTATGCTGCAGCTTGATTGTGTTTCCTGTTGTGAACTTTACTTTTGCTTCTTTATGCCGTTTATCTACTGTGAACAGCCTACATCAATAGCGAGGACCTTCAAGTTAAAAAATCAGTCATAAAAAGCTGGACTTTGAGAATTTACTACACAAGAACTTTCTAATTCTCGTCTTTGTTCTATGCTATGTTGATACAGATGCTTAGTCATCATCTATTTCCAAATGCAAGATATTCTATATGGGTAGACTCAAAGTCTCAATTTAGAAGGGGCCCTTCTTTGGCGCACAAATTCTGTCCTAGTGATTTCAGAACATGGGACTAGAAGTAGTGTCTGTGACGAGGCAAAAGCTGTTGTCAAGAAAAACAAAGCCGCACCGGTAGAAGTCGAGGTGCAACTAACTCAATATCGCCAGGATGGCCTTCCCAAGGATAAAAGGTTCAATGGCAAGAAAGGTTAGTTCATATTTATTGTTGTCATGCAGCATAACGTACCATTTGCCCTTGAGCACTGTCTGAAGCATGTGATCTCATACGTTTGACGATACGTTTGCAGCTTAAGCCGAAGCTTCTGTGATTGTGAGAGAGCAAACACCAGTGACCAATTTGTTCATGTGCCTCTGGTTTAATGAAGTGGTCCTTTTCACTTCCCGCGATCAGCTTAGCTTCCCTTACGTTCTCTTGCGATTGAAAGTGTTAAAAGAAAAATCAACATGTTTCCTGTTTGCACATGCAAGGATCCTGTCAATTGCATGGGCCACATACGCAGGGCAAAGCCTCTGAATAATCAGCTCTAGTTTGCTCAGTGAGGTCTACTGTTTTGCAATGATTTGGATCTAAATGTCCTTTATTCTTTCATAAGTGTTCTCGATTTGTTAATTCTTTTTGAGGGGTTGTATTTGTAGGCATAGAAGTAGCAATAGTTAGCTGATTTATTTCATACAAGTTGGAACCAGAAATGGTTCTTTCCGTTCGCTGAAACTTTTGGAAATGTAATTCATGCGTATGATGGATCATATGCTTTGGTGGTACGCTGAAAAATGAAAGCTTCTAGCTTACTGGTCGAGCCAAGGTCGCTTGGTCTTTGTTACATCGGACTAATCTTTTACAGAGAAATCCTATCTTTTGTCGTCGTTCAACCGATACAGGGTTCGGTTCGGGTAATTCGGGTTCGAGTTTTAGTCTAATTCTGGTTCGGTTCGGGTTCTGGTTTCTTATTTATAATTCGGGTTCGAAAATTTCAGGTTCTGGTAATTCGGGTTCGGGAATCTCATTTTTTTTTCCAGGTAATTCGGGTTCAGATAATTCGTAGCAGGTATTTTTCGAATTAACCGAATGCTCACCCCCTAGCTGTAATAGTGAGCTGCCATATATCAACTGGAAGTTTTCTGAATGAATGTCAACCCTGTGTTAAAATTTCTAAATAATCGTTAAAGATTCAATTAATACTGCGTTGTGAAATATTGTCAGCGACTTTCTTAATACAAAAAATACACCTGGAGGTTTACATGTTCCAGAGTAGAACAAATAGTGGCCAGTTCTGATCTTTGAACAGAAATGCAAACATTTAATATTAAGCCCAATTCAGTTATTTACTGTCTCGTTTACGATCGGATCCTGAAATGTCTTATAACATCTTTCAAGCTGTGGATTGGTGCTAGAGATTGATATCATCTGATATGACTATCAGTTTGGTTTTGGATTTCTCAATCCATTAACAGAATTGATATATATCCATTGCCTAGCAAATATAAATTCTCTCCTAAAATAATACAATTGTCATATCGAAATTAAAACACTGTATGTTTTTGAACCTGCTCCCATCAAAGAATTAGAACGCGTTTATTACAAAATAATTGACATATAAAACAGGAAATACCCTTTTATTAACCCTGAGCATTACTTCATCATTAGTGATTGAGTTTTCGTATATGTTTATCACCACAAGTGTCTTAGTTTTAGCCTTTTGGGGTACTCGATTAATGAACTTTTGGTGACATTTGGTTTGAGCCACTAAACTGGGTCAAAAGTGCTTCAGAATACTACTCGCCGCGTTACTCTGTTGTTTCCTTTAGGATTAAAATTTCTATTAGCACAAGGGCTATCATTTTTGGTTTTACGACTGAATCAAAAGGCAGATTGTGGATATAGTAAAACATGTCACAGAAACATTTTGTTGGATAGAAGATTTAGAAGTTGAAAACAATTTAGGGATGGTTTTGTGGTGATCAAACTTTGACATGTCCACTGACAAGTGTTCTTGCAGTAAATTAGAGTACCCATAGAAGAACATCATTCCACACTTTTACTACCGCTATCAGATATGTGCACTTGATGTTGGTAGATTTCACAAATTCAAATTTGTTACCTACCACTGAAGTGTGGAAGTTACGCCATTCGTGTTATCGTCGTTGCTGGATTCAACTCTCTCATAGTTGCAAAAAAAATAC
>MKEJ01015902.1:0-12936 GCA_001753735.1 Embelia ribes
CTAACTCTGCACTGAGTTGACGGGGGCTCAAAGAGAGGTTGAGCCCACAAGACAAATTTTTTTGGCGGTATATTTGGCAGTTTACATATTTATTTATTTGGGGTTGCGCTCCTAAAATCAAACATATTTGTATAATTTTAACCTTGTTTTTCAAATAGTGGAACACTCCTCACTCGGGTAGCCCAAGAAGTAGTTACATTGACGAAATGAGTCCACAATTCTTTGTGTATTCTTTGTTTATCCTTTTTAGATTTTCCATATTAGTATATATTTTCGCTAGAATACCAACGAACAAAAGTGTAACCTCGAAACTCGACAGTGTGTTTGACATATAATTAATCTTTTCAGGCACCAAAAAGTGCTTAAAGTACTTTGTATACTTGTAAAAAAATAAACAAATTATCCAAGTAGTTATTATGTTTGTATAATCAGAAAAAAAATGTTCGAAAACGTGAATGCCGAAATCAGGGGAAGTAATTCTTTTTGAAGTTTGAGATAAAAGCAAGATTTTTTAACTTTCTCTTCTTTCTAGCAATGTCATTCTTTTGACCATACTCCTTGGTTGAAGTAAAATGAAGCTATTTGGTCTTCATTGACTGTCTACAGATGAATATAAAGTCCAGTTCCCCAGTTGGCAAAATAATATTTTATTTTGCTGACAATGACTCGTATGCATAGTCGAATAAACTCCACAACTGTTGGCTATTGTTCTACTAGCTAACAACTGGAGTTAGCTAGGCCACCTAATTAATTTAAAATACAAAATTAAAACCAAAACCTAACAGACCCCAAAGGCTATGACAATATTCATGAAGAAGAATGACTTAATAAACCTATTGATGATCACGGAAACACTATACCGAACAACGAGGCCCAACTAAGTTCAAGTACTACATTATTAAACTGCCAAAGAGGGCTCAAATACATATTTAACTGGAGTTCCTCGCATATATTTTTTCACCGATGGATTAACTTCAAATTGAATCCAACAATTCTGACCTAAAACAAACCTTTTTATCAGAGGCATCGGATCTAATTTAAAACTGATCCCATAGCAAAGGGAACCAATGCAAGCGCTCCAATTAAATTTAGACCAGAGCCCCATTAGGTTCTATGAGGTCAATATAGGAAATTCAGGTGAGGTCCAGACTCAAGAGCCTGCATCTGACATAAGGTATAACTCCAACTTACAGAGAGGTACAATTTTCCAGCTAAGAAAAGCTTAAATAAAACCCAACCCAGTTTTGCTGTTTTCGACATGGTACAAGCAGTGGAATGCAAATAGAAAACATATAACATGCAAAAACAGCTGAACTCAAGTTGCAGATTTTGACACAACAGCAGAGTCATTTGTAAAAGGAACTATTAAATTCCAAAAAAATTTGTAAAAGGAATTTTTTACTTGAAATAATCAAGCAAAGGCCACACATCGCTTTGCACCACAGATACAACTAAAGGGTCCCTACCAAAGTGACCTTAAGCTGCAGTACTAGTGCCCTAAGCTCCCCCACCAAACAAAGACCCCCAGCAACCTTTTCAGGGATGTTGCAAAGTGACCAATATGCCCTCATTTTTTCAAGAAAAACTGTCGGTGGATTGAAAGGGTCTTCTGCTTAGTTTTTACCCAAGTCCCACCATAAGCTACTTTTGAAATTTTCAATTTCTACCAATAGTAAAAGTGGGCAAAATAGCTAGATTGTTGACAATAAAGGAAGGAAAAGATGACAAATTAGGCCTCATGAGCAAAACAGAAGCAGTCAATTCCTACATCACCCATGGTCAAGATTTGAGGTGTCTAATACTCTGTAGTCTAAATTATCACAAAGGGGGAAAAGATAGCGCATAAGAAGAAACAAGACAAAAGAAGTAGTTTCAATATCATTAAAAATAAGATAAATTTTCGCAATGGTCAGAGTTTTAAGCGGCTGACAAGTCATGGCATAGAGCTTGTATCATGGCAGTATGTGATTTTTTTGGTGCAAATGAAAGTATGTGATTAATAAAAGTACGTGATTTTTATGGCAGTATTTGATTAATAAAAGTTCCTATCATCATCACAATTAAAAAGAATGATGAAAATGAAAGCATACCAAATATTTGCTCTTGTAATTTTCCTAAATAGGTTTAGGAGTAGCTTGTTTGAATGCAACAGTGGGAGCTATTCTGCAACTCCTCCTCTGATGCTCCAACACGAGCTCGGCTGCGAACCAGTCGAGCTTCTCATAATTGCTCTCCTCTGCTATCCTCTTGCCACCGAATAACACAGACTCGACATTTTTCTGTTTCAGCATTTCATCAGCTATTCCCATCAGCATCTTCACATTGCTGGAACTAGGGTTGAAATCGACATTAGGGCCACAAGGTCCCAAGCTCGACCCATTCGCCTGTCAAACAAGACTAATCTTTTTAGAAAAAGAATAAAATGTTCATAGTAATGATTTAGCGCTGCAGACGGTCATAGTACTTAGGGCAAGGTAAGCTAAATTCAACTTTTCAATGGATAAGAAGAGGTTAAATTGTGTACTTCACAAACTTCAGTTTCCACACTGTAGCTAAATTTGGACAAGAATCAATGCTTCTTAATTTCTAATACTTCATCCGGAAAAAGCAGCGAAAAGGATAGACCATATCAAAGGTGTTTAAGAAACTCATCAATTGTGAACAAGTTTAGTTGCCTAAGCAAGTGTAAGAATAGTGACTAACAAATCCTGGTTCACTACTGCCAGCACATTATGACCAAAACCAATTTACAATAAAGTCAAAATAATGCCATTCTCAGTTTGGAAACATGCAGACATCATGATAGTAATATCAATTAAACACTTAAAATACCTAGTTTTTTTATGATGGTAAAATTTCACAAGATATATGCCTCAGTTTACCATTTTGGACCAAATATACAGATAACATAAACAGCAGGACCACTGAAGTTCTAAAATCGCTGCAATTATCAAATCAACTACTTGATCTCAATTGCAATTAGGGGTGGTAACAAGCCAGAGATCAGTCATGTTCGAACTCGACTCGAAATAGCACTACTTGAGCTTGAGCTCGAGCTCACCTCAGGTCTAAATCCATATCAGACCTCGAACTCAATGCGACTGAAAATTTAAAGACTCGAACTCGATTTGGAGAATCAATTTATTTTTCTATTTTGATAAATAAATGTTATTAATTTACATATATTTATATTTTTATAGTAATATAAATATAAATTATTTCTACTCAGTTAGTACTCGAGTCGAGAAATACTCGAGTCGAGAACTCGAGCTACTCATTAAACGCTCGGCTCGCATCCACCCCCCGCTAATTGCAACTTGAAATTGCGGATTTAACGATCTTGCACTGCCTTAAAGTTTAATGTTTCAGACGTGAAGTAAAAGTTTAAGCTCAAGCATCCAATTTCGGTAATATTGAACCCTACAAGCTAATTTTGTAAAATTATGAACCTAAACTAGAACAAAGGAATGAAGATACTTGTAACATAGATATGAAATTTAAGGTCGAGTATCTGATTCAGCAGCTATGAACCTGAACTTGGCTCAAAACACCTGAACTAGCACAAATCAGATAAGTAACTAACAACATAGATATCAAAAAACCTAAACAAGCACAAATCAATAAAGAAACTCCAAACATAGTTTTACCAAGTTAACAAGAATACCTGTATACGAACGTAGTTACTGCTCCGACTTTGACCGAACGCCATAGCCACCGCATGGTCGATAAAGTCAGCTGACCCATCCCCCAAGATACGAGCCACAGGCCGGGTCCAGTCCTTCGCCTTCCACCTTTTCACCTGCTCGTAACCATAGCTCACATCCAACGCCTGCCCCGTCCCGAGCGAAAGCACAAGGATATCCTCCACCCCACGCACAAACGGGAACTCCTGCTTGTTGTGGAGCACGTGCGTGACCGCAACGGCAGCCGGGTTGCTCACCCCCAGCCCGCCTCCCACCGCCACGCACCGTGTGTGGCCGTCTGCAGATGCCACCTCAACGGGCCCGAGCGCCGCTGCGGGGGCCGCGGAGGCGGCGCAGCAGGCCTCCCAGAGGCGGAAGTCGAACCCATCCGCCTCGAGGGCGTCCGCCCGGGAGAATACAAATGGCGCTGATGTGGCGAGGTCGTAGCATGGGATCAAAACTGGCTTCAACGTGTCCTTTAAGGTCAAACACCGCCCCTTATCGTCGCTAAAAGCCTCCCTCAATGCCCTCTCAAGGCTGACCGAACCGGCTTTAGTCCCTGAACCGGTACACGAAAACCGGCTCGGTTTTTTGTTCAGGTAGAATTTCTTTCCGTGAGTAGCTAAAAACTGCCACGTGTCATCTGCCTGGAAGATTGGACGGCTGTGGTCTTTCGTCCCGAACAGCATGGCGGTGAAGATGCCGCCGACGCCGGCTCCGGCGGCGAGGTCGAAATAGTCGGCAATATTTGCAGTTTGGTCCCCCGATTTCTTTCTAATTGCAGTTTCGAGGTAGGCAAGGGCTTTTCCGGGCAGGATGCTCCTCATGCCGCCGGCGTCGATGCTGAGGACGCAGATTTTGCCCCGCTGGTTCTTCACCGCCGTGACTCCGCCGTCGGAAGGCGGCGCCGAGGGGGAGAGGTCCGGCCAGAGGTTCCGGTCGTCGAGGCCGAATAGGAACTTGCTCTCGAGGATTGAGAAAATCTCGTAGCTCAGCTTATCCGTATCTATGCTCGGCTCCTGCGCCATCTCTCTCTCTCAATCTTCGTCTCCTCCTTCAGCAGCCACTGATTTTAGCCCCTGTGCCTTGATTTTCCCGCCAATTTGAGAACAATTACACGGGCTTTTGGTTTCTCTCTCTATATAGGCGCGTGTGTGTATGTATAGCATGAGAAAGAGATGGTAATAACGGCCAGAGAGAGAGAAAGAGAGAGATTGAGAGAGAGAGAGAGAGAGAGAGAGAGGGGCAATAACACAGTAGCAACAGAGCATGTCTGTTGAGCGTTTAAAGCGTTGGAATGTGAACAAATTATTGGGGAAAATAAATTACTGCTATTATTAATTTAAAATACGCCACTTTTTCTTTTTCTTTTTCTTTTTTTTGTTGGCTGTGCCTTTTTTACCGCGGTCAAAGTTTTCAGCTTTTTAAAAAAATAAAAAATAAATGATTCCAAAATGGAAATAGCAACGAGAGTGCGAGCGAAAATTAGAATCAATTTTGCAGATCAATTATTCTTCGAAGATGCATTTCTTATAATGGCAATATAATTTTAATTCCCATCAGATGTAATGTCGAAAAAGAAAAGTAGAAACTGGATACTCTTTAAGCAATTTCATTGTTTTTGTTGCAACAAAAAGAAATTTTAACTAATATATCGCCACAATATAATCCAAACTTAACAAGAATAATATTCTTGAATTAATAAGGAATATTATTTTTTCAGTTAGGAAGAAAGTAACGATGTAAACCGATAAAACTATTTTGTAATCATTTCAAGAGCTCGTTTTTATAATTCATTCTAGCAAAAAAAATCCCCACAAAATATCATTTTCTAATCTTTTACTTTAAGAAAATGAGCAAATAGCCTTTTTTTGGCTTTAAGCAAAACTAATTTTCCAAACATGCCAAAGAATACAAGAAAAGTTTTTTTTGGCTTTTGGCTTTTTTAGTGCAATAGTTGATTCATGCTTTCTAACGAACCTTGTTGATTGACTAAGTATTGCCACAAGTAATTAAGATTTAGTACAATAAAATTGACCAAAAAAGTTTTTTCTGATAATTATAGTTATGGTCCTCATAGTTCGAGAAAAATTTGTATTTGGGCCCGATAGTTTCAATCGAAATAAAAAGAATCCCTAGGTTTTGAGAAGGTCACCAATTTGGTTCATATATTTGATCCATTCAATAGCTTCTTCTCATGTTGGGTCATTTCACCACCCCTGTCTACGACTTTCAACGTACCCAAAAAGTATAAAAATAATAATTTTTTCTCTTATAAAAAATCTTTAAGTGCTCAAAGTATGAGACCATATCAAAATAAATCATCATAAAAAGACTACATTACCACTAAATAAACCAAATATTGGTCACTTGATCTGATTTTCATAATTTAGAATGACTCTGAATTAATAATAAGGACCAATTATCTCACTTTGAGAAATTTTATGGACTATTACGGATGACATAAAAATGTTGGGGACCAAATAGAATTCCCGTTAACACTACGGTGTTCATTAGTGTATTTAACTCCTCTCTTGGATGATCCGACGGTGGAGATTGAAAGAAGATCGTGTGGGGGGTGGGTGCGTGTCCGCGATCAACGGTCCAAAAGATGGGTTTTCAACTTGGCGGGTAAATTTGTTGGAAGATGTGGGCCCCACTAAAAGCCAACATCGTCGGCAAAAAATATGGAGTGGCACTCACTTTGGCCTCACATCACATCTTTTCTTTTCTTTTTCTTATTATTTTTTCACAAAATACTACAAAATAAATAAATTTTTAATAGATAAAAATAACAAATAGTATTACATATAATAAAGACAGAATACCTCCCTTTAGTGTCAATTTTTGGAACTTTTTGTTGGATAATATGAAGGATTGTTAGCAAATTAGTATATGAACTGTGAGAAAACAATTTCCGATTTACGAATTACAAAAAAAAAATAAAAAATTGCGGGTCACTAAAAGAGAAAGATGCCCAATAAAATTCATCGATTCCATATGTTAGGTTTTGTCCCCATCAAATCTATTATTTTTTGTAGAAAATTCAAAATTAGTTATGCAATTTTTTTTTTTTGTTTGTAGAGTTGGAACTTAAGAAAGTGTTTCCTAGCCTATTATATTATAGAAAAAAGAGTTTTCATTGAGAAAAAAAATCTAGCATAAAAGAATGGTTTTTGATTAACTGCAATGAGATTACCAAATATTGTCCTATTAAAATAATTCTTCATTTTTCTTTGTTATCTTTAGCTTTGTTACTTTTTCCCATAACTTAGTTATTTATTTATTTATTTGTTGGAAGATATATACTATTTGATAAAGAAATTGAGAAATGGTGTAGCGGTCAAGGTGAAGTCATTGACCTAGACAGAGACGTGTAGGGGTCAAAAAGTGGGATTTGCATTCAAACGAAGATTTTTATTTTTTTATTTTTTTTCTTTTGTTAAAAGAAAAAGAATTTTTTTTATTGTAATATAGATGGACTTTTTTATAATATATTTTGAGTACAAGATTACTATAGATTAAAGATAATTTGTCGTAACTAATATTAAATCAAAAAAATAAAAATACTAATAGTAAGTGATTCTTAAATTATAATATTTTTTATTAAAATATAATAATTCAGGTAAATTAGAAGAAAATTAGTTTTTGTATAGAGAGGATTTCCCAAAAATAATATGACTACAATTCGGTGGCTATGACTTTAAAAAAAAATATCGGTGGATAGGCTTAAAGTCTAAAAGCAAGCACTTTATTGGATAAAAATAACCCTTTTTCTAAGAGTAAATGTTTTTACCTTGAAAAGTATTATATACACTATAGTATGTAAGTATATAATTTTTTATTTTTTGTGGGGAATTAGTTATAAAGGTTAATTAAGTGGATTACAAAAGTTTTTCTATGGTAAAATCATTTATCCGTTGTATTGAATTGTCAATTGTGGGTATTAATTTTGACCCTATGTCTATGAACCCTATATCTATTCTACAAGCAATTATTTTCGTATAAAAAAAGTCATTTAAGAATGAATGTCAAACTTAAAAAGCAAAAAACGAGCTGGCTACTGTATCACATTTGTGTTTTTTTTTTTTTTTATCAATAATATATAATCATATAATTTTTTTATATTAAAAATTCAAACCATACAATTGCTTTATCCGGCTTAGCATTGATTTATTGGTTTAAATCCAATTTAAGCAATAATTAAATCATTTGCTAACGTTCTGTCTTCATCACACTATCATGACAAATGGGTGCTACTAAGTTGGAATAATATTTAAATGTAATTTTCTTTAAAGTATATATTCTTGGATGTTACCGACGGATTGGTCCAAAAGGAAAGAACTCGAATTATTTAAGTTGAAATCTTGAATTCGAGTCTCTGTTACGGCATCTGACTGTATTTCGAAAAATTAGCCTTGAATTTATAAAATATATTCGAGAATTTTGAAATATATATATATATATATATATATATTGTCTTTCATGATGGTCTGTCATGGAGTGACTTATGATGGTACACAAACATTTTGTACGGTTCGCCGGCCAGATGATCGATGTATATACTCTTAAAGAAAAAAAATAAAAAGAAAAATTTATTGTGTTTTATTATTTAAAATTTATTATTAAAACTTATTATTATTTAGAAATAATTTTATTTGCAACGGCACCGACAGATATCATATGTTTAAGTTTACAGTTGGTGTAATAAATAAGTATAGTTTTCAACACACTATATTCGTAACTCTATACATCTTCGCCATAGAGTTAAATTTATAAAATTAAATTGGACATTTTTATTTTGAGACATATGATCATTACAAAATAAATTATATTGTCATTATTGCCTCTTTCGATTATTAAGGGAGTGAAGAAAAATAAAAAACAAATAGGGATATTTTGGTCATTTGTCTGTACTTCAAAATTTAAATTTGAAATTGTATAAAATTGTATAACAAGTCAAATCATCCAATAATTTTTGGAAGGAGGTAATATTACTTTTTCTATATACCAAAAAAATAATTTCTTATTAAATTAAGGAGATCAAGCTACAAATAATTTTAATATTAAACTAAATTATATCCTGTAAGAGATCATATGTTTAAGTTTACAGTTGGTGTAATATATAAGGGTAATCGAAATATTATATTTTTTACTATTCATTTTTGCAAGCGACCTATAATTTGGGTAGAGTTGGCCATGAGTCGACTGGTAACGAATACCCCGAGCTCAACTCGAATGCTAAATAAATTGAGTTTGAATAGATTTTCATACTTAATTTGAATTCCAGTCAAGTTCAAATTATTCTTTGAGTTTGCGAGTTGGTCGATTAATATATAAAATAAATAAATTTATATTTATAACAATATTACATAAAAAAAATATATATATATATATAAGTACATTTATTTATCAATATAAAAGAAAGAAAGAATTACCGAGTTGAGTTGGTGTCAGCTTGAGTACTCATATTATTAACCAAGTCAAGTTCAAGTCCAAACTTAAACTCGAATCGAGCTTGAGTTCAAGTAGTGTAAATACGGTTTGTTGTGCCCCCTAATTTTGCAATCCTTACAAAGAAAGATGGACTAAAATATTAAAGCATTATCGTCTCTACTACCACTTTAGTTATTCAACTATTTGATCTTTTAGGCAGGCACTATTCAACTATTTATTAGGATTCAATTATTCAACTATTCATTCATATGTAGGCACATGTGAATAAAAAGGTTGATTTTGTATATTGGGGTAACTTGGGTAGATGTAGCCGTGAGTCGAATTCTTAATGATTAGCTCGCGCTCAATTCAAGTACCAAACAAGTCGAATTTGAATAGATTTTTATACTTGATTCGAGTTCGAATATTAATATATTCTACTCATTTCAGTTTGTGATTAACTCGAGTAACATATAAAAATAAATAAATTTATATTTATAATAATATTGCAAACAAATATATATAAATAAGTATATTTATTTATAAATTTAAAAGAAAAAATAAGCTTTGAGTCCAATTTGAGTCAAACTTGAGTCATTCTATTATCAGCCAAGTTGAGTTCGAGCCAAATTCAAAGTCTCACCGAGCTTGAATGCAAGTAGTGCTAATACAAGTCTAATAGAATTCGAAAGTGACTTATATTGGGCTCAATTTGACTTATGTGACTCCTAATTTTTGCACATTCAACTATTTGAACTTTAATTAGTCTATGTACATATCTCTCTCAATCATCTATTTTTCTTACTTTAAAAGATCATGTTTAAATTATGGCTCAATAAAAATCGCACAGTTTCAAGATAAACTTTATTTGGTCCCTATACTTTCAATTAAGACACCAATAGTCCCAAACTTTCGAATAAGCGAGAGATTTGGTTTTTATCATGGGCAGAGAAAGTCACCCTATATGATGAAAATTATACCAATTAACAAGTGTTTTTCCAAAGTTAATTAGTAGTTTTACAGCAATTTATGTCTGTATGGTTTCCTACAATGAGCACGGAGCAATTTTGAAATAAAAAAATAGTACAATAAAAGGGACCAAATCTATCTTCTATTTTGAAATTTGGGAACAAAATCTTCACTTTCTTAAAACTCAGGGACTGCTTATGTTTCATTTAAACTAAGGGGGGTCAAATAAAACTTTATTCCAAACTACAGGGACAATTAGTGTAACAATCGGCATACGTGCATACTCAGCATACCTATGTCAACCATCCATTTTTTTGATAGAACATACTATTTATTTTTTATAATCAATTGAACATAATATTTAACTTTATTGAAACACTTGCTTCAATTTAACGTTTAGATAACCATAATCCCATTTATATATAAGCATGAAATATATATATACACGTAATATCCATGTCATGATTTAATCAATCAAGTTATAATTATAGAAATGGTCCCCAGAGTTTCCACCAATTTTTTTTGTCAACATAGTTTCAATTGAAATAGTAATTTTCGGAAAATTTTGTTTCACTAAGATGTTATTTCTTTTGGAAAAACTTATTCTTTTTACGATAATTTATGTTGATATTGCTTCCGAATTTGAGTTCTTTAAGGCACTTAATATGACAAAAAATCATAGATGGGCAAAGTATATCACCTTTCTTAAATTTTGGGTACCAAATTCAAACTTATGAATTAATAATATTGCAATTGAAACTACGGGGATCATATAGAACTTTTATTGAAACTATGGGTACATAGTTGTATTGTTTACGTGACACTGAATAAAATGCTCGATGTTCATGCTCTCGAGAAATTAATATTGACGGTATTTAAAGTCCAAACTTAAATATTTCAATCAGTAAGGACTACCTCCATTGCGTTATGTGGGATGTGTTCGTATTCGGAAAACAAACTATTTAGAAATAGGGTAAAACTATGCAAATCATACCCTCTTCTGAAACCGCTTATATATGTATATATGTATGGATATTATTGTATGTTACACTTAAAAAAAAATGTAAAAGTGATAAGAAAAGAACGTATGGGGGTGATTGCATGCACGAATGAGATTGATTTTATTGTGCCAAATGGCATTTAGTTTGGAGCTTTGCTATGTGAAGACCAAAAACTCTCCTTGGTGGTCACCAAATGTTGTTTGAAGCTATAAAAATAGAAGTTAATATCTGATATAACACGATAACAATGACTTTTAAAAGCTTGAATGGAGCAACTTGTCTGTTGAAATGAGAACTTCACATTCTTTAATCACATGAATTTTGCATAAAACTTCCACATCATAAGCAATAAATATATTATTTCAACAATAAAACTACTAATTATTATTTTTGTAATTTTTGTGCAGAAAACATATATCTCATATATTTCATAGACAATACTTTGAAATCAGAGTTGCATTAGGCATTAAGTTGTCAAATGTAAAATCTTAAATATGAAGTAAATATTACGATAACAAGAAATCAAAATGCACATATCATATACTAGTAAGGAATCCCCACTGACGGGAGTTAGGGGCGAACACTGTTAGTAATGGTGGAAATTATCTTTCTATTATCTACCATATCATTCCAAATGGTATTTCGGAAATCACTACCATCTATCTTACAAAATAGTAGAGGTAATGCTACTATTGGCTGTATTTAAATTTGGGTATCATACCATTGGTAATACCATCTACCACAAAAAAAATAACAAACTAGCATAGTATATTACGACTGATAACTATCAGGCAAGATCTATAAATAAACAAATGTAATTATTTTATTTAGTTATTTTATTTTTAGTAGTTACAATGAAGTAATTTTTAATATTATTTAATTAAATAATTGTTCGAATAAAGTAGTTTTTCATTTAATTTTAAGTAAAGTAATTTTTTAATCTATGATATAATTTTTGTAATTTGTTAAAATAAGGTTAAAATCATAAATTTTAATGAGAAAAACTAATATATTGAGTATAAAAAATATCAAAAACTAAACAGATAGTAGTACCGGTAGTATACCGCTTTACCGATAGTAGTATTAGTCATTTAGACACTACCATATACTTCATTATAAAAAAAATATTACAGTTGGTAACAGTAACCGATGATTTATAGCATTACCGATAATAATAGTACTATTTTGCTCAGCCCTAATAGGGTTGTATTCAATCAGAAAAACAATGGCTACATCAATACCAAATCGGTAAAAATAAATGAAAAGTAAGCACCAATTCAAGCATTGTGCATCTATTAAGTCCACTTCTTTCACAATATAATCATCAAGCTAAACCCAATGAGAACCTTACTTAGCATAGTTTGGGAATATTGGGCACTCTTCAGAATTTTCTTCTTTCAAAAGTGAATATAGTCCTAGCATTTGGTAAAAAAAATTAAAAATAGGTTTGATAAATGGGTATGATGCTTGGTAAATCCATAATTTTTATTATAAAGAGATAAAAGTAGTTATGTATTGAGAATGAATAAAATATGGATAAGATTATTTTAGTAATTAATAAAAAGATAAAATAGTTATGTATTGGGAATGAATAATTCATGATTGATGTTATTTTAGTCATCGATTATGTTACTTATGTTTCGATTATGTTTCTAATGTTTGCTAAGTGTTTAAGAAATCAAAATCGAGTAAACAACTAAATAGATTCTGACCGTACTTGGACTCGTGACCGTACACTGGCACAAGGGTATCTGCACACTGATGTAAGGGTGTCCGCACACGGACAAAGGTCGATCCACATGCGGACATAAATCTGTCCGCACACGGACAGGTTGACCACACACGGA
>MKEJ01015903.1:0-10604 GCA_001753735.1 Embelia ribes
GGGGGTGAGAGAGAGGGAGAGATTGTCGGCACTGATTGGATTTATTATTGTTGCGTAAATTATGATTTTCCCCTATGGAGTTTTAAATGTTTCAGATTAGCCCGCTTTGTCACTCTTTCTCTTGGATTGTTTTGTCAGTTTTCAAATATACTACCATACGGTATACAGTTTTCATAGGGATGCAAATGATTCGAGCGATTTATAAATAAGCTTGGGCTCTATTCAGACTCGTTCATTTACTAAACAAAATGAGCCGAACCCGAACAACAAAATAGAACTCTTTAGATAAACGAGTCAAGTCTGAACAATTTCAATAAATTAAGAAAAACTTATCATATTACCTAAATGATGTATTTTTTTAAACTTTACCCCTTCATATTTATGAGATTGAGTTGAAAAAACTATAAAACGTCGTAATTATTCGATATATCAGCTATTAATTAGTTATTAGTTGGCGATTCTATAAAAGATTTAATTTAGTAATATTTGTTTTACTATTTAATCGATAAATAATAAGTAATATATATTCCTCTAAAATAACCAAAATATTCATAAACATGATTGAGTTCGGTCAAGCCTATCCTGAACAAAAAATTAGAGCTCGTTAAGTAAACGAGCCGAACTTAAACACACCCTCCAAACAAATGAGTCGAGCCTAAACTGACCTAGGCTCGGCTCGGCTCGACTGATTTGTAATAGAATCATTGTAAAAGAATTTAATTGATTGAATGTTTATTGATGATAAATAAGTTTTATAAAATCCTACTACATATAGACGAGCTACTTGTCGTAGAACAAATAAAAATGTGACAAACTAATATTCATGCTAGCATCTCATCTTGATTCAACAGGTTTGAAAAAGGTTTAATACATGGTCTGAGTTCGAGTATTGTGTAAATAATTTGTAGATATGTAACAGATTATAAAAAAAATGTAGATACAGCATGTAATTCTGTCAACTTTTTCTTGTTCATGTAATATCATATGAGACAATTATTTCTAAAAATTTGTCTTTTAATTATTTTTCACCTTCTAGTAATGTGAGATTGTTTCGATAGACTAGCTGATTCACTTTGCCCTTTAAGTTGTCGAAGTAAAGTGCGATAGAATATAAATATCAAAGAGTAAAGTGGTAATTTTCAAAAAATCTATGGGTATTCTAAAATAGTCAGAAACCTCAAGGGGTAAAGTGTAATTTACCCTATATTTTTTGGTAATTCTTTTATTTTGCAATTTATAGTTAGTGGGCTATATCCACTTTAGTACATCAAGTAGTGGCGGTTGATGTCAGAATATTTTGGCATCATCTTTGGCCAATTGAGGCGGCTTCTCATAGGTGCATTCACTCCAGTTTTTTTTTTTCTATTATTTAATTTGTCAAAATAAAAATTAGTGCCATAAATATTTTGGAGTAATCTTTCTATTTCTATATATCTCATGAGAAGTTTATAGTACTTCACCTTTCTATTTTTCTGTGATCAAAATTATGATCTATTTTTTCTATTTAAAATTATTACAAGTATTTTACTAATATGTACTCATTTAATGATTTTTTTTTTTTACGATTACAATTTTTATATTTCCAATGAGGGTATATTAGTTAAAAAAATGTCATTTGATACTTGGACTACATTATCATTTTTTAATTAGTGTAAAAAATCAAAGGTGGCTATCTTTAAGAGACGAAGGGAGAAATAAATATATGGATCAAGAAATCTATTTTCCACAATTTTTTTATTAAAATATAATTTTATCCATCAAAACTGTAAAACCTTACAGCACCACATGCATTTACATTTGCAATATATATATATATATATATATATACACACACACACTGTATGGTATATAAGTTTTAAATAATTGTACGGAATTTTCAAACAAAACTATTTTTTCATTTTCTTAAAACATTGATTTTTGTGAGAGAAATAATTTTCATGGTAATTAGATTTGCAAATTTGTTTAGAATAACAAGCCAGAAAAGAATGATCTGGATTAATGATTAAGAAAGTTTATAGCATGTATAAATAATCTATACAAGGACCTATAAGGCAAATGCAAAATTACAATAAAGTTAACACTCCCCCTCAAGTTGAATCATGAAGGTCCATAATATCCAACCTACAAGTAAGAGACTACTCTAAGTTGTGGCCAAGAAATTTTTTGAATATATCCGCAAGCTGAGACGTAGCAAGAGTATAAACTAGGTTAACAATACCAATCTGAAACTTCTCTCAAACAAAATAATAATCAATCTCGATGTGTTTGGTGCACTCATGAAAAATAGGGTTGTGAGCAATCTGAATAGTGGACTAATTATCATAGTTTAAGTGGATAGATCTAAGCAGTGAACCCTTAACATAGCGAAGAATACGATAAGCATGTTGAAGATGTACATTTCACGGATCTTGCATGAACTAACTAAAAAAATTAACTGAAAACACAATATCAGGTCTTATAATAGTCAAATATAGTAAGCGACCAATAAGACGATGATATGTAGTCGGACCAGATAAATGAACACTATTAGTAGGTTGTGGACGTAGGTTCCGCTCCATAGGGAAGGAAGCGAGATGAACACCCAACTGACCAGCATTAGACAAAATATCTAAAGTATACTTCCACTGAAAAATAAAATGCCCGATGGAGAACGAGCCACCTCCAAACCCAAATATTGAAAAGTACCAAAACAATATTGAAAAATATATATCAATTTAAACTTTAAATAATTTAAAAAAAATTATCAAATTTAAAATTAATACATCTAATATATAATTTAAAATTTTAATGAGATAGAAAGGTGGGTAGTAAATTATCATGTGTTTTCTTTACATAGTTGAAAAATAGATTTAACTTATTTTAGAATCTTTAGATTTTATTTTTGTCTACTTGTAAGGCTATAATAAGTGTTATGATGAGTATTGAGGGAAATAGTTATACAGGGTAGCCCTTTAATCTACATATGAAATAAACTTGGATTAATCCTATCCTTGGCTTGTTTTGTTATTTATTTGGTAATTAACAAATCATTAGTTTTTCTTGTTCTTTGTCTGGTAAATATTAACAATCGAACAACTGTAAGATGAGAAAAAATTGGTTTGTGTCAAAAAGTACTAACTCCATAATACAACAACCTTTGATGCATTGGCGGTAGGAGGAGGGAGGCGGTGGCCTCCATAAAATTATATGGGATAAGTAAACAAATTAATTTCTTTTTTTCTTGATTTGCATACTAGCGGCTTCCCCTAAAACATCTCCTGTAATGAAATACTGATTATTTCATACGTTTTAGGTTATTTATCTAACTTTTAGCATATCAAACTTGTTATATTTTGATATTATACATTTGCATGTTATTTTCAGGATTATGTCATAAAATAAAATAATTTAAAGGGTAATGAAAAGATATTTTTGGAGTTATGAGGAAAATGATTATATTTGGATGATGATTTGGAGTTGAAGAAGTGAAAGAACAAATTTTGAGTGAACAATTTGATCACCTATTCGTTGAAAACATTTCGTGTGTAAAAAATTTCAGTTTTGATAAAATCCTAGGGATTTTTGGACGATTTTTTCCTATCAAATTAGGTAAGGTTGGAAACCTAATCGAATTGTCTTTCCAATAGTTCAAACCGTGTTCAATTCTGAATTTTTTTAGAGAAAGTTATGATTTTTCTTGTGAAAGGGTGCCGAGATGTCTACTTTAGAGATTTTGGATCGATTTATCAAACTTCTTCTGATGAGCTATTGACTTGGTCAAACGCATGTTTTTTATATTGTTACTTATTGTATTAATCCTATGCCTGTTTTGTATGTATAAACTCTTAGTTTCACGGGTATTTTAGTCCTAATTCACTAAGAAAACATAAAAGGTCTCTTCATGACTCAATTCTAATAATCATTCAATTCTTTGTGAGGGCCAGAGATAGAGAGGGGCTCTCAAGAGGTTCTTTTTCTCTTTTCATCATCCTTAATAAAATTGTTATATTCTTCTTTTTAAGGATGCTTTCGTTATATTGTTCAATGATTGCTTTTTTTCTTTCTTTAATAATGTGTAGCTAATTTCTTAGAACTTGCCCTTGGTATGAAAGGATATTTGATGTATGCATGAAATTTATGTATTGAACTATCAAACTAGAATAATCCTTATTTAGTGAACAAATTTTCTAAACCGAACCGATGCAAACCCGACACCGTTCGACACCAATACCAACACCAATACTGACTCTACACAATACATAAAGTGGGAACAAGTATCTCAATACGTTCCATAATCTGCCCTCTTCGTGAGACATGATTATAGACTAAAATCACTGATTAGGTTTCCCAACTTTCACGATAGGGTATCGAGCCCTCTCTTTTCTTTCAACACATAAAAAGATGATACTTTTCCCAAAAAGAAATAAAAAATGACTCAAATTTCCTATGAATGAAACTCAATATATTTTCTGCAACCAACACTTTAAAATCTATAATTTTAAAACAACAACACTTTTAAATTCAACAATACTTCTATATTTCATCAATGCTTTGGGCTTCATCGCTCCAACACATTTTCAATGCTAAATCATTTCAACACTTTCAACGCTTTCAATGCTTTCAACACTTTCAAAACCTTCATTTGAAAGATCTCATTTTTCATAAAAAATAATGCTTTTGCTTGTATATTAGAATGCAATGCCAATCATGAATGAATGATACATAAATCATATATATTCATTATCAACACCTACATATATTTATTCAATGCCATTAAGTTCTATAACTAAGAATTCTCAAATACTACTCATAACAACACCATAAAACCAACACTTCACTTATATTTAAGGGTACACACAAAAACTCACGCTTATATTAATATTTTATAGTCTACTCGTACCTCTCACAATGCTAAACAACTTCCGAAAGTTAATCACTGAAAAGCCCCAAATCTTCTTCTTCTCTATCATGATAATCAATACTCACATCCTTCAAACACTTCACGACTATCTTCTACATCTCTATAATACACAAAATGCTATTCTAGTACTACCACACACGTGCTAAACCTCGCAATGATACAACGTCTCGTAACTTCACTATAATACAAACTTCACCAATAAAGTAACAAATCATCTTATTACTATACTTCTATACGCACATATAGACTTCGTACTATAATACATGTGTTAACAACCATAACATACAACGCCTCGTAACAACATAACAATACCAATGCCTCAACTTTTATGCCACATGTTATACTAATGCAACATATCATACTAAATAAATAATATTATTATTTATTTACAAAAAATTACTGGGAATTTTTGGGACGTTACAAGAATTTCAAAAATACTATGAATGAATAGTAACCAATTGGTTGTTGGTCGGAATACGCTACGACCTTTGAATGATGATCCAACTATTTTGTTGTGTATTTAATCAGTTATTTGAGTTGTGCAGTGGAGCTGGTGAACTAAATATTAAGAGTGAAATAGATGAATTAGAATTTGATGGATTGAGGATACTATGTAGAATTGGTGAAATGTCTGGTTAGAAGTACATTAATACATCAAGGTATGAGTATTATAAAACTTGTGTTGATGTAGAAGTTATTTGGAACACAATTTTATTAGTGATGGACATGATTCCATGACTATTGTGTATAGTTGTAGAGGAGCTAGAATTGAAAGTTTGAGAAATATAGAATCTAATTGAGTTGTGTGGTTGAGATGATGAGGAATGAGTAGGGAAATATAATGGGGTTCAAAATTCTAGAAGATCCACACATAGTCTAGAACATAGTTGGTATTATTTGGAGACATTTCATCTTGAAGATTGAGAGATGAATAAAGTTATATAATATGTAGACGTTTTAATAGTCAGGGTGCAGAAGACATAGATCTTGAAGTTATTGGATTTTATAGTTTTGAATGACTTGACTAATTGAGAGATAGAATTGTGCAATGTCAGAACGTTTTGCACAAATGAAAGTGGTGGCAATAAAGAAATAATATTCAATACACATAAGGAAAATAGGTAGAAGTTGTTAGAAAGGCCATCTAATAAAATTTCTTATTAAAATCTTGAATAGAGGAAACATTGAGTGGAAGCATCATTGGGATGTGCTTAGGGCCGACGCATGTAAGTTTAAAGATGATTGTATAAATGACGTATGTAAGTTTAAAGATGATTGTATAAATGATGTATATGATGTGATCAAATGTGGACCTTGATATAAGATACTTATTTAGGAACTAGTGACCAAAATTTTCAATGATATCTGACAAGTAATAAGTACATAATAAGTGAATATGAATTTTTAGTTAAGTAGCTTGAAAACTATAGGTAGGGCATAAATGTAATAACGAATGGAGGAGGGAGAATGATTTGTAGTTTATGATTATATGTATCGCGCACTAAATCCCGTAAAACCTAGGGGACGAGTGTGATCCCTTTTTGAAGAAAAGGACACGAAAAATATAGGTTTTTAAAGCAAGAAAATAAAATGGGATACACTTCTATAATGCTTTCTTCCACATCTCATTTTACAACATAAACTTTATCAGAGTATGCAAAAGAAAATTATAGATTGCCTGCATACAACCTGTATATCAATTTAATAGAAAATGCCATATATACAACACCAATCAAGCTACATGTTTGAACAAAATAGTAATGTATACTACCTATATAGAGTATATTATACTTTTGTTCTAACTCAAACAACCTCAAGAGCTACAATAAAGTGTAATGCAAAATGCTATCTTCTACAACATCATCATACTTTGAAATAAAATTACAATATAACTTCAATTGCATAACTTCTATGACTAAAATAAATAACATGAATGTGGCCGATACAAAATATATTCTAACTAATTTATCTTAAAAAAGAAATATATACAAAAAATACATGACCATCTTAATGATGTCTCTCACTAGACTCAGTACCTACATCAATATTAGGATACAAAATTGAAAATAAAATTTGTACGAGTTAGTCTACTAAATAACACGATGCATATGATGTTATGTCGTACCATAAGGTACAAACATACCACATATAAGAATGAATGCAATGCAACTCGATAATGATTTCGACTTCGCTATAAAATTTCAACTTCTAAAAATTTGAGACTAGCGTCTAAATTCATTTTCTTCTAAAACTAGGTGCGTTTGTGAATCTATACTATAAATTGTTCCCTTCGTGGAACGTTTATAGTTTATTTCCCTGATCAGGTATTTCGACTTTAACTGTAAGGCGAGCCTTCTCTTTGCTTTCTTCAAAAACTTTTGTATATTTCGACACTTGCCCCAAAAAGAAATGAAAAATGACTCAATACTTGCATGAATGAAATGCAAACTTCCTTCAAATATAATCATGTTCAAAACTTCAAAATTTAACATTCAAACTTTGTAAAATTTTGTTCTTCACCTTGATAATAATAAAGTTAAGCATCACTCCTTCATATAGATTCAAGTTCTTCTCTTCACTTCTCTTTGAAATTTCCATTTGAAAACTTCAAAACCTTTAAGGAAAATCAATTCTAACTTCTCGTTTATCAAACACCATTTTGATTCAAAATATGAATAATGCTACTTCAATGAACAAAATGCGAACACAAACGACAATGTAATTCAATATACTTCTAATCATGCTTCATTTTTCATATAAACAAATTCAAACAACTAATCATTCATCTCTATTTCACTTCATAAAATATGTTCCAATTTCATAAAACTTACACATAAAGTACACACACAGACTCATGCATATATTGGTATTTCGTATCTTATTTGTACCTATTAATATGCTAGAATACTTTCAAGAACTAATCTTCAAAAAGCTCCAAATCTCCTTCTTCTTCACCCCTAGATTTGATCTAGCTATTGAACTCGGATCTACTTGAACTTACATATAAGAATGGTCTACTTAACACAAGGATAAAGAATATCTACTTTAATTTTATGTACAAACTATGCACGAAAACTGAGATATGTTAAACGAATAAGACAAGACTCGTGGCTTACCTCAAAATGTACTCTATGCTCTGAGGATGAAGAATCTACCCTTAGAATTTGGATTTGACCTTGAGAGTTAGATGGAATCGAGCTTTTAAGCTTTACTATTTCGTGCCCCTCTTCTCTCTCTATATATACTGAATTTGTAAAAATAATATAACCCCACGTACTTAAGTCTATCAAAAGCTACTAGACCTATCTCGATAATGCCATTTGAATAGCATATCTACATTGTTTGAATGGTGCAGCCGTTTGAACAGCAAAAAGGTACCATTCGAATGGTAGCCTAAATCTGGCAAAATAATTCCAAACTTTACTTTTCAACCTCAAACGCCATTTTACTCATACCAACACTCGAAACACATATAATAAGATTATTATAAAATAGTACATTGTAAGTGTTAATAGTCATAAAGACGTGATGTCTTGTTATAATATGACAACACTAAAACCTCAACACTTATACTATATTCTGTACTAATGCAACAATTCTTCTTACTTCAATACTTCTATAAGCACGTTAACTTCCTTATATAACATATCATGCACGTTCGTTCTATAATGATATAATATTAATATTATATACTTCGATAATATTATTATAAATGCAAAAAATTCACTTGAAATTTTCAGGACGTTGCATCCTCCCTCTTTTAGGAAATTTCGTACCCAAAATTCGCATGTACTACAAATAAATAAAATACATAATGGAATTCTTAAAGAGGTTCGAAAACTTCTCACGTATCATATCTTCATGTTCCCAAGTCATCTCTTCATTGGAACCACTTCACCACAATACTTTACTAAACAAATACTTTTCCTTCTTCAAGTTTGCTCTTTCAAGTCAAAAAATGAAAATCGGCTTCACTATATAGGGCATGTCGTCTTCTACATGTAAATCATCATCTGTGTAAAATTCATTTGGGCTTCCGAGGCCCTCGTCTGAGCACTCGGTACGCTGCCCATCTTATAGTTTTTACCATATTATGCATCACTTCTTCCATAACCCTTAGCAAATTGGAAGTATCTAGTTGAGCCCCCCCAACTTCACCAACTCCCGCTTGACCATGTAGAGGAAAACGAGGTCGAACATTTAAAACTTCTTCCTCATATCCCTCCAAGCTAGTCTTACTACTTTCTTCCAAGTTAGGAATATCCTCAGCTTCCTGAATCTTGGCTTCTCGAGTTCGAGTACATCTAACTTTCCTTTCTTCAATACCACGATCCCCAACACGACCACCTCAAGCACCAACTCCACGGCCTCAACCACCTTAATGTTTACCATTCTTATCTCATCCACGAATACTTCCTCTAGCCATATTTTATGTCACTTCTCAATTCAATAACACAAAAAGGTCATAAGTTTACTTCTCAAACAAAGGCCTTTACACTACGCAATGCATTCGTAAAAAAAATTTCAAATCTTCTATGAATGCAACTCTTCGTGTCGCAATTACAATGTATGCAATATAAACCATTACTCATATGATACTACAACTCACACCTTAACTTCTAACAAAGTAATTACAAACAAACAACATACCGACACTCTCGATCCTTTCCTACCCTAAAGCCACCAAGGTTTATCTAACCAATTTAAGCTCTGACACAAACATGTAGCGCGCCGAATCCCATAACATTTGGGGGACTAGTATGATCCCTTTTTAAAGAAAATGAAACAAAAAAATATAGGCTTTTAAAGTAAAAAAATAAAATGAGATTCAATTCTTATTATTTCGGTTATACCATTTATTGTGAAGTACGAAGGAGGGTTTGGGTTGTCTGTTAATGCAACTCGGGAAGGTGGTGGCTTGTGCAACAAGACAATTGAAAACTCATGAGAAAAACTATTCGACAGATGATCTTGAATTTGGTGCAGTTGTATTTGTATTGAAGTGTTAGCAACACTATCTCTATGGCGAGAAATTTAAAGTTTTCTCCAATCATAAATCTCTCAAGCATGTCTTTGCCCAATGTGACTTGAATATTCATAAAAGGAGATGGATAGAGTACTTAAATTAGTATAATTTTGATCTAGAATATCATCGGGGAAGGCTAATGTGGTAGCGGATGCATTGAGCTATAAAACTAGGTATACTCTCGCTTTTATTAATATGAATGAATAGAAGATATTGAGCATGTTGAAAAAATTTGGTTTGGAAGTAATAAAAGCGGAGAATAGAGGTGCGACGTTGTTTATAATCGAGGTTCAGCTAGTCTTTATTACTCTCGTGAAAGAAGCACAAAGTTTTCATGACGAATCCGATATATATCATGTTCATATTCTTTCTACGTATGGGCTTGATAGGTGGACAATTTTTTACGATGGTGGATTGCGATTCCAAGGTCATTTGTATATGCCTAATTTAATTCGAGACAAGGTTTTTTGGGAATTTTATCATTCGTGTTTGTTGGCAGTTCATTCAGGTGGTACGAAGATGTACCATAATGTGTCTCATTATTTTTGGTGGCCCAGTATAAAGAAAGATGTAGCAGAGTTTGTTTCACATTGTTTGATGTGTCAGCAACTGAAGGCTGAACACAAGCGACCAGGTGGGCTACTACAGCCGTTGCTGGTTCCTGAGTGGAAGTGGGAG
>MKEJ01015916.1:0-16349 GCA_001753735.1 Embelia ribes
TATATATATATATATAACACTCCTCGCTACTTATATTCATATATGTATTGTCTGTATATGCATTGCATTGTAGGATTAGAGCTTCGTTTGAGCATATGTTATTTTGGAAAATGGCGTGGACTAGGAATTACATTGGAAATTATATATGATTTATGTTTGTGACTGTATACGTAATACCATTGGATTATAGCTTTGTTTGACCACCTGTTAGCTTGGAAAATGACGTGGACTTGGAATTAGGTGTAGAGATGAGCTGATATGTGTACATGTATACGTAATTGTAAAATTGGGTCTCAAATTGGTGTAGAATTGAAATTAGGTCTCAGATTAGGCGATGCATGTGTTTTCCATATATGTATGCATATATATATATACATAATATATAATTTTGTAACAGTTTATGCATAGTGCTGTAGGATTAGAGCTTCATGTGAGCATTTGGTAGTTCAGAAAATGACCCGGATTTGGGATTAAGTCTAGAAATGAGCTGAGCCAAGCTTATATTAGATTTATATGTGTATGTATCGATAGTATAGATATGTAGATATATATTGTAGCGTATATATATATATATATGAAAAATTAGGTCTCAAGTTGCTTCAGGGTTGAAATTAGGTCCCAAATGAGGTCAGACCTGTGTTGTTCATATACATCTCTGTGTGTTTTATTTATTTTTTTGACACTGTATATGCATGGTACTCTAGGTTTAGAGGCTTAGAGCTTCGTTTGGACATCTGTTAGTTTGGAAAATGACGTGGACTTGGGAATTAGTCTTGGAATGAGTGTTACCTCAACTTGTTTAAGAGTCATTCCATTTTTGTATACATACATATATGTGTGGGTGTGTGTAATTTGGTCTCAAGTCGACATTACGCCTCACAATAAGTGAGACATATCTTGCTTACGGTACTACTTTGTAACACTGAATAAGCTTATACGGTCCATGAGTAGGATTAGAGCGTAACTTTTGAACATCTGGTGAGTTGGAAAAATGCAGTTGTATCGGAATTAGGTCTTATAAGGAGCTGATTTAAGCTGCGGCTTCTGTTGGTCGAGCTCGGGTTGAGGCCTTATTTCTCTGTTGTATATGCATTATATGCTCGTAGAGTTTCGTTTGAACATTTGACAAGTTTGTAATAATGCAGTCAGTTTGAAATTTGGTCTTAATTTGAGCTGAGACCTGACCTTTTCAAGTTCGGGTTATGAGATTATGAAGCTTTATTTTTCCGGTGTGTCCACGATATAATTTTGTAGAACTTCCTCTGAGCATGTTATGGGTTTGAAAGTTTGCAGTGGACTTGAAATTAGGTCTTGATTTGACCTGGGACCGGACCTGACCTTTTAAGCTTGGGGCATATGGTTATGAGCCTTTATTATTCCGGTTTATACATACTACATGTTTCTAGAGCTTCGTATGAACATTTGATGATTGGAGAAAAAAAGAGAGGTACTTATTTCAACTGCGAATGGCCCGCAACAGCTGTTGGATCTGGTGCATGTGGCATGTTGTGCATGTGTACAACACGTATGTAAAGTACGCGACGAATCCAAAGGCTGCCGCCCACTAGATGTGATTGCAGCTAGCACTTTCCCTAAGAAAATGTTGTCGTTTCAAGATTAGGTCTTGATTTGACTGAGGCCCGTCCTTTTGAATCTCAGATCATGTGATCATGAAGTGTTAATTTTCAGTGAGTAACGCAGGATTATAGCTTAGTATGAGCATTTGATGGGTTAGGAAAATGCGGTGGACTCGAAATTAGATTTGCACATGAGCTGTTGAGATTGTCGTTCAAGATTTGTAGTTTACTAAGCCATATTTTTCAGGTGTATTGGCATCTATATTGGCCAAGAGTAACGTTGGATTATAGCTTAATGTGATAATTTAACAAATTCGAGAAAAAATGCGATGGGAATTGAAATTAGGTCTCTGAATGAGCTGAGACCTATGTTGTTCAACCTCATCTAGTGTGCTTATGAAGTCTTATTTTACTGGTCCATGTGCATCTATGTTGACTGCTAGTATTGCAGGAATAGAACTTAATTTGAGCAGTTGACGTGTTTGAGATATGCAGTGGACTTTAAATTTGTTTATTTATTTATTTAAACCAATGGGGTTTGGTCCGAGTGGAAGAAGCTCGGGCCGCTTAAGTTGAGGCCTCAAGTTTGAATCTCCATAGATGTAGCAACCTTCTTGGGAGAGGTCCCCGCTACGACGCCCGACCGTACCTCAGAGGATTAGTCTTGGGTCGCAAAAAGGCCTGGGGATACATTGGGAAACCAAAAACAAAAAAAGGATTTTGGTTTTTTGTAGGAACTGAGCCAAGCAGAGGCTTTAGTTGGCCAACCTCGGTTAATCAAGCTTCATATTCTGTTATGACTCGGGGCAAGTTTAGACAAGCCATTTAGAAGCATGAAAATGTTAATAAACTGTTCCTCATTAGTGTTGTCAAATTGCATACCTTAACGAGACTATATGTCTATATCATCAAATGAAGTAAGATTTGCACTAGATATGCTGACAATCTGAAATGCAGTATATGTGGAAATTGTCTATATCTGATGCATATAAAACTGTTTTTTAGGGTTTTTAGTTATTTCTGGATTCTCTGAGAAAATCTCTTCCATCTTCAACTTGATTACAGAAAGTTTCTAACAAATAATTATTATAATTATATGGTAGATCAAAGGGGGAGGAAAAGACAGCAAGTCATAAATGCTCAGTAACAGGATACTGCTGTTAATTCAAGTTTTCTTTCCTGTTCTTTTTTAATTCTTGTCAAATTATCAGGATTTCACCTATCAAGAAAAGTGAGAAAGGTGATGAGTCAGATCCAGTAAAGCCAGTTTTTGTTGGAGAGTTTCCTCAAGTCTTTCGTGATGAACAGGATGTTCTCCTGCAGAAGCGTATTCCAGGTCTGTTCATTCATAATTGTATAAAATAGTAGTCTCTTTCTATTCTTAATTATTTTAAAGGCTACTGTCTGACTGTTGGTGATGAATACTTGTACCTGGCAGCTGACTTCTCTGGTGGAATGGACAAGGAAACTTTTCTTGCATGGATTATTTGTAAGAACAGACTCTTTGTGTGGAGTTATTTGTCAACTGCAGCATCAAGAAAATGTGTTGTTCTTGACCTTCCTTCGAGTGTATTTGTAGATAGAGAAATTGGAAAAACTTCTGCTCTTGCCAATAATTGGATACTCTCCATAGTCAGTTGGGATGGGAAGCATTCTAAGACAGATAAATATGTTCATCAATGCCACTCCGCTGGTATTATTTTATGCAATCAGACAAATCGAACTGTTATTTACTGGCCAGATATATATGCTGAAGGTGGGAGCTCCCCGATCACGAATGAGGCATCAGGTGAGGAGTTAGGAATGACGTCTTTCCCTGATGATGAAAAGACCTTCACCCCAATTAGACAGCGTCACCTTAGTAGACTAGGAAGCAATTCTACTGGATCAAGTTTTTTGAACTCTTTGATAGCTTCTCCGATCCCTGATGGAAAGCATAATTGTGTTGCTATCGCATGTGAATCCAATGGTGAGCTCTGGCAGTTCTATTGCAGCCCAAATGGTATCCGTAGGAATAGGATTTATCTGGACACTTTGGGTTCAATTCCACGTGATAGTAATAGTGGTCAACTTCTTGGGTGCAAGGGATATCCGAGGTCACTGATTTGGCGCTTTTCAAATCATCATCTGGAAGAAACTAACCGACAATTTTTTCTTCTGACTGATCATGAAATACAGTGTTTTACTGTTACACTATCACCCAACATAACTGTGCAAAAGCTCTGGTCTCATGAAATTATTGGAGCTGATGGAGATCTGGGTATCCAGAAGAACTTGGCTGGTCAGAAGCGAATCTGGCCTCTAGATCTTCAGGTGGACATTCATGGCAAAGTAATCATTGTTCTCATTGCCACATATTGCAAAGATCGGTTAAGTAGTTCAAGCTGCTATATAGAGTATTCTCTTCTGACCATGCACTATAGGTCTGGAGTAAATATCTCTCCAGAAAAAATGGGTTCTCTGCACGAGAGGGTTTTAGAAAAAAGGGTTCCTATTCAAGTAATTATACCCAAAGCCAGAGTAGAAGAGGAGGATTTTTTATTTTCCATGAGACTGCGAGTGGGGGGGAAGCCTTCGGGATCTGCTGTTATTCTTTCTGGTGATGGAACGGCGACCGTATCACATTATTGGAGAAACTCTACTCGGCTCTATCAATTTGATTTACCTTATGATGCTGGTAAAGTTCTAGATACTTCAGTTTTTCCTTCCTCAGATGATGATGAAGATGGGGCATGGGCTGTACTCACTGAGAAAGCTGGAGTTTGGGCCATTCCTGAGAAAGCAGTTTTACTTGGAGGAGTAGAACCCCCTGAGCGAAGCTTGTCGCGTAAAGGGAGCTCTAATGAAGGAGCTACACAAGAGGAAAAAAGGACGGTTTCTTTTGCTGGTAATGTTGCTCCTAGGAGGGCAAGCTCAGAAGCACGAGATGCTAGAGATAGACAAAGGGCGGTTTTTGCTGGGATGGCACGCCCAACAGCTCAAGATGAAGAGTCGGAAGCTCTGTTGAATCACCTTTTCCATGAATTTCTTTTGTCTGGGCAGGTTGATAATGTACTTGATAAGCTTACATGTGCTGGGGCCTTCGAAAGGGAGGGAGAAGCAAATATTTTTTCTCGGGTTAGCAAATCAATAATTGACACCTTAGCTAAACATTGGACAACTACCAGAGGAGCCGAGATTGTGGCTCTTGCCACCGTGGCTACTCAGCTTACAGATAAGCAGCAGAAGCATAATAAGTTTCTCCAGTTTCTTGCTTTATCCCAGTGCCATGAGGAACTGTGTTCCCGACAGAGTAAGAGTTTCAGTAAAGTTTATATGTATATCACCTGTTCTTTTACATGTTTTGTTGATAAGCTATATGTTTTTTACATAAGTGTGTCTACCCAAGCATGTGTGTTTATTACATGTATGTTTTGCCTGAACTCTGATAATTTTGGATCTGTCAGCTTCCCTGCAAACCTTTTGATTGTCAATTTATCTGCATATGCAGCAACAAAACACGCGTCTGCATCTGTTTTGCTGCTATTTTTGATACGGCTTATAACCTTAAAAAGTGGTTCATGATAGAACTTGACTTATAAGCTTGCTTGTAATGTGCTGAATGATTCATGGATGAGCCATTAGCAAGGTAATAGAAATAAGCTTGGCAACTTTGGTTTTTATTTTTTCAAGCTTTTCAATTTTTAAGTCAGTAAAAGCTGGCCGACAAGTTGCATTATAAGCAGGTGAACCAAATGCAGTGTCACATCATTGCGTTCTAATCCACAAGAAAAAAGGTCTTTGCATTGGTAAAGCTAAAAATCGGTTACCATGTTGATTGTCAAATAATATGTTTGCTTTCTGTTAATGTAGCTTATGATGCCTTTCATATGAGTTTCTTTGCACTCCTTATTTTGTTCGGATTGTTATCCTGTAGCTTTCTTTATACAATTCGCTATATCCAATAACCTTCTGGGATTCTTTATCAGGGCAATCTCTGCAAATTATTGTGGAACATGGTGAAAAGCTTGCTGCCATGATTCAACTCAGAGAACTGCAAAGCTTGATTAGCCAGAACCGATCTTCTGGAGTTGCCTCCCCTTATTTTAGTTCGGAATCTGAGATTTCGGGTGCTCTCTGGGATCTAATTCAATTAGTTGGTGAGCGGGCCCGGCGGAGTACTGTTCTTCTGATGGATAGAGATAATGCTGAAGTGCTCTACAGCAAGGTTTCAGACCTTGAAGAACTATTTTATTGTTTGGACAAGCATCTAGGATTGCTGATCGTCTCAGAGATGGCACCTGTGGTTCAACTTGAAAGAGCTTGCGAACTCTCAAATGCATGCGTGGTGTTAATTCGGACTGCAATTCAATACAGAAACGAGTATCACATGTGGTATCCTCCTCCTGAGGGTTTAACACCGTGGTATAGTCAACCTAAGGTCAGAAGTGGCATGTGGAGTGTTGCCTCTTGTATGATGCAGCTGGTACCTGAAATTTCTCATCTTGATGTATCTCAAAATTCAGTTTTTTACTCTAATCTTGAAGCACTGGCGGAAGTATTGCTCGAGGCATATTCTTGTGCCATCATGGCAAAGGTTGACCGTGGAGATGAACACAGAGGATTATCAGATGAGTATTGGAATAGGAGAGATTCTCTTCTGGACTCTCTTTATCCGCTGGTGAAAAGTATTGCTGAAGCTAGATATCAGGTTGGTAATTGTGCTCCAGTTTTTGCTTTTTTGAATGTAAATGTATGCGGTGGCTTTTATAACTCGTTCTTCACTTGTTTCTGAATTTTACATGGACACGTTTTCTGCTGGGGTGTGATTCACACATCCTTAAATATTTGCTAGCATCTTTTAAGGTCGAAAGGGCCAAACATGCGACCAGCAAGTCACAAAAAAACAATCTCATTGTTGTTTCAAGTTTGGAAAGTTTTGTGCGGAAGTGAAGTAGAGTTAACTATTAAGTTAGATAAAAGGCAGCTGAAAAAATAAAAGAAAAAAGGTTACTAGGATGCCGGGGACATCTGTTTGTTAATGGAAGCAAAAAGGGTCTTATTGAAGATTAAGATAAGCAGCTGTTCATGTGATTTGTTCCTACTGAGATATTAAGCAGATTGTGCTTCAGCCTTTTAAGCGCATGGGATTTGAGATATGTTGTTTGAGATTTGCAGGATTCAAGTGAAGGAACTGTAGAGCAAAGAGATGTGATTCTTAGAGAGGTTTCTAGTCATTTGATGTATATTGCAAAAAGAAACCAGGGATACCAAACAATGTGGAATATATGTTGTGATGTTAATGATTCAGAGCTGCTCAAAAACCTAATGGTAAGAAAACTCTTTTCTATTAATACATCAACAGATGAGGTTCTTGATAGTGAAGTTTTTATGTTTTGATTCCTTGTGCTTCTTTCGCAGCATGGAAGTACTGGACCAACTGGTGGGTTCAGTCAGTTTGTGTTTAAACAATTGTATAACAGTAAGCAATTTTCCGAACTCATGAGGCTCGGGGAAGAGTTTCGGGAAGAGCTGGCTATCTTTTTAAAGCAGCATCGCGATCTCCTCTGGCTTCATCAAGTGTACCTTCATCAGTATTCTGCAGTTTCTGAAACCCTTCACGAATTAGCTCTCTCTCAAGATGACTCCATTGCAGCAGTTGCAGATGGGATTGAGAGTGATGTGAGCAAAAAGGAGACGACATTAGCTGAAAGAAGGCGTTTTCTAAATCTTTCAAAGATAGCTGCGGTAGCAGGTATCTAAAAAATGTTACCCACCTCCTCCCTCTCTCCTCTGTACCCCGCCAAAGAAAAGGGCATGCATACATGAACCCGGACTGAGCTTTTTAACACTTAGACAACATTTTCATAAAATGATGCTATCAAGTAGTTTGCCATATTATGCTTTAGATCTATTGCATATCAATAGTTATTGTTGCATCGCCTAAAAAGTTTGTTTCCACGCATGCACTGTTTGAACATTGAAGTAAAATGCTCAAAAGCTACAGATAGTCTTACAAAATTTATTAGCCATGTTGCTAGATTGAATATGTTTATAGAATTGAGGCACTATCTCACTGGTAATCTACCATTCTTTGCAATGAGAATCCAATATTAGCAATTTAGTTGAATCCAGCTAAGTTATCATAGGTTGGATGTGCTAGTTAAGGATGTCATAATGGATTCAGTGGTTATTTACCGGAGTAGTTTTTGGGCCAACCATTTAAAATGATAGGAATGGGCACGCTTTTATTGACCCATTGTTCCTTTGTTATCCGGAAAGTGTGAATTGATTTTCTTTTATAATTAGCTCGTTTTATGTTTCTACAAGGCTTGAATTTTTATTCAGAGCTTGAGTTTCTTAAAATAGTTCGTGGATGATGGTAGAGTTACAAATAGTCGATGTTGGCAGGAAAAAATGCTGATTACGACAAAAAGTTGAAGCGCATTGAAGCTGATTTGAAGATTCTAGAATTACAGGTATGTTGAAGAGGAAAAGTATTCTTGCTCACACTTTTTACTGCAAGCTGTCTTTCATATATTTTCTATTGTTTATGTAATTGTTCCTGCGTTCATGTTAATACTCTTTTTTGCAGGAAGCGATTCTAAAAGTACTTCCAGATGACGAAGAAAAGCAAAACATTGGAAAGCGGCTTCTTCCCCCAGTACATCTGATTGAGCTGTGCCTCAAAACCCAAAACCGGAATCTCTCAGTTTATGTGTTCGATGTGTTTGCGTGGACCAGTTCCTCTTTCATCAGATGTAACAGAAGCCTCTTGGAAGAGTGCTGGAGAAATGTAGCCAATCAAGAGGATTGGAGTAAAATCTATCAAACCTCAACCACCGAGGGGTGGAGCGACGAAGAAACTTTACAGGTGTTGAGAGAGACTATGCTTTTCCGAGCCTCGAGCAGATGTTACGGGCCTACAATGGAAGCTTTTGATGGTGGGTTCGACGAGATTTTGCCCTTGAGGCAAGAAAATTTGGAGGTCTCAAATTTGAACAATACGGGTTCTTCTGTAGAGGCGATTTTAATGCAGCACAAGGATTTTACCGAGGCTGGTAAGCTTATGCTAACAGCGATAATGCTGGGAGTGTCACAAAGTGATAATAACGAACTAGACGAGGGTCCTTCTCCAATGGAGTGAGTGATGGTAATGAAACTGTAGCTATATTTTTTCTTGGGTTCATGTACATACGCAGTATGCCGAGTAATTGACTTTTAGGTTTGAGTTCAGTGTGGCGATTTCCTTTTAAAAATGTGATCGCGTTCTGTGTCTTTTTGCCTGAAGCTGGTTAAAGAATTTGTCCTGCAGTAATATTTTTGCAGGGTTGATATCGTTGACGTCTCGAGGGTAGTGATGAGATACAATCTCTGTTTATAGACTTACACTGAGATGAAACCCTTGGATGAAGGGCTCAAAGCTGGACTTGAAATCCTCATCTTGTAGCTGCTAATATCTTCTGTATGGTTCTGCTTGTACTTAAATAACCGATCAGTGCTTAACTTTTGATTATTGTGCGTGCTATGTTTTGTGTGCCTTCACCTAAATAACAGAAGTTATTAGTTCTGAAGAGTATTCGAAAATGGGTGGAATTAATTGACGAAAACAGAAGGAAAACACTGGAGTCTCATTTCATGCCGTGATTTATGAGACTCGAGTCTTGCATAATTATTTTATTTTTGAGTACTGAAACTAGCGAGAGATTTGTGCTTTTTTTTGCACAAGACGTGCTTCATTTATCAACCACCCACAATTGAGAAAATTTTAGTTGTTCAAACCCAGATTTAGTGCCTACAATTGTGTAGAAATCTAACTTGAGTTTTCGACTCAATATTTTGATAGTTGCACCGTGGCGATTAACAAGTAAGATTTATAGAATAACAAGTTTGTTCCAAAATCTTTGTACCTCAAACAGGGCTATGAGTATAATCCCGTCGATAAGTTTGGAGTGCTCTTAATGTTGCTGTTAAGTTCGAAAGATAAGGCTTGGTCTCGTTCCAGATAAATCTAATTAGAATGTCATACGACAAATGTATTGCCATCGATGGCAAGTGTGGTATCAATGGCTAAAATATTTAGCTTGCCATAGATATAGAATTTCGCTTCGCATAAAATTATAATATTTTGATTCGACTAATAGTTTATTAAAAAAAAAAAAAAAGGGATTGGTAAAAATTTTCTATCCTAAAATGGATCAGGTTAGGAAAAACATTATAGATTTTCCTTGTGTTGTATTGGCCATCAACCACACAAAAAATCCAACCACCAACACTTGTGGCTTACAATCAACTCCACAAATTCACCCCACCAAAGATCTTCCCAGTCCACGTGGCAGCACAATAGGCTCCCTCAAATCCCAACAGATATCCCAGCTGCTTACGTGGACCAATCACACGATGCTGACGTGTACACACCCTAATCCACAATCCCATATATATCCTCCTCTTTCCCCATCCATATCTTGACAAGCTTCTTCATACACAGCATTTCACAAAACAAAATCCAAGGCTCTCAGCACAAAGAAAGCTGTATTGAAATGGCAACCTCTGCGATCCAGCAATCAGCGTTTGCTGGTCAGACAGCACTGAAGGCTGGGAACGAGCTCGTCCGGAAGGTCGGCAGCTTCAATGGCGGCCGCGCCACCATGCGCCGGACTGTCAGAAGTACCCCTCAGAGCATCTGGTAATTACAATTTGTATTACTTTTATGTATGGATATAGGTATCTCATATACAACAACTAAGCCGGAATTACATGAAATTGGTGTTTGCTATGTGGAAACAAAATATAATATCACATTGGAATGAAAATCGCACAACACCCGAGTACAATGGTGAGCATGAGACAACCTATAGTTTAGAAAAAGGTGTGAACATTGTACAAGCATCTATTTATTATGTAAACTTTGTTGGGGATAAAGTTTCACACTGTTGTATTATACCAGCATCTGCATATTATGTAAAACTTATTTTTTGAATTGATGATCACATCCTTTCCCAACAGATAAAAAATGAAGAAAAAAACCTTCCTTCAATTTTTTTCACTTCAATCTGACCATGCTACCTCTTACTGTATGTAGGTATGGGCCCGACCGCCCAAAGTACTTGGGCCCATTCTCCGAACAAACCCCATCATATCTCACTGGTGAGTTCCCTGGTGACTATGGGTGGGACACTGCTGGGCTCTCAGCTGACCCTGAGACCTTCGCAAAGAACCGGGAGCTCGAGGTGATCCACTCCAGGTGGGCCATGCTTGGCGCACTGGGCTGCGTTTTCCCCGAGATCCTCGCAAGAAATGGGGTCAAATTTGGTGAATCTGTCTGGTTCAAGGCTGGAGCCCAAATCTTCTCTGAGGGCGGGCTTGATTACCTTGGGAACCCCAACCTCGTCCATGCCCAAAGCATCCTTGCCATCTGGGCCAGCCAGGTCAGTGTTAAATTGGCTATATATCATAAAAGTTTTACTAAAAGTTTAAGCTGAAAGTAGGTGCAACTTATTCATTTTTTTCTCCAACAGGTTGTCCTCATGGGCTTTGTGGAGGGATACAGGGTCGGTGGGGGGCCACTCGGTGAAGGGCTCGATAAGATTTACCCTGGTGGGGCCTTCGACCCATTGGGCCTGGCTGATGACCCAGAGGCGTTTGCTGAGCTGAAGGTGAAGGAGCTCAAGAACGGACGATTGGCTATGTTTTCGATGTTTGGGTTCTTTGTACAGGCTATTGTGACAGGGAAGGGCCCAATCGAGAACCTGTACGACCACTTGGCCGATCCTGTGGCCAACAATGCTTGGGCTTACGCCACTAACTTTGTGCCTGGGAAGTGAAGAAATGAACTTGTAGGAGTGATATACTCAACAGACCTATTATGAACCAGAGTAGTAAAGATGTAATGTTACCAGCACAAAAATGTTATGAGATTATCTTTGCTATGGTGTGTTTATCTCCTTAATCCTCATTCATTCTATTTCGGAAATTGTGTCTCAGTGTAAAATTTTCTAAAATCTTTTGCTTTACCGGATAGAAACATAAGAAACTGCTTGACAAAATGACCAAATAAATTCTTAAATCTGGTAAAACAAGAACACACAAATGAGCAAACAAACTTGAGAACAGTTACAAATTCAATGCCAGCTATGTAAAATAGAACTCTGTGTATACAACTTGAGGAAAAACCTTTGGTCTTTCTATCCTATTAGGAATGGTAAATTACCTAATAGGCCTACCCAACTAAGAACTAAAAAAATGAAGGTGAAAAATCTTATTGCCAAACATACTACTTAACCCAAATCACTAGTTATTACTGGTGAAACTTGAAAACAATTTATCAAAAATGTTGTCATGGACCGGATTTCGGATTATAGTCTTGTAAATAATGATTATTACCTCAGAAGGTATCCAAGTTCTCCAATAGATAAAGCCACTCCATTACCAATAATCGGCACAAGAACAAGAGCCGCCTCTAAAATGATGAAACCGGCTACCATCCCTGACAATTATCTCCCGGTTATAGATTTTAGATAGGAGCTTTGTCACAGAGTGGCAATCGTTACACACACGAAGGTTCTTTATTATCCGTATAGGACTTCGATTTTCCACATTAATAAGGCCAAATGCAATTGCCAGTCTCTCGCTATGGTATTCCAACTCAACTTCCTTATCTTCCTCTTCTTCAATACGCAATAGAACTTGGCTTGTATCGGGAACATATCCAGTAGCTTTCAATTTTTGTCTCATTTCAAGCAATTTTGAGTATATCTTTTCAGTTTGAGGATGAGATTTGTCTCCCACAATGAACTTATTAAACAGACCTTTATGCTCTATTGCACTATATCCTGGCTCTTTCTTGACCCTTTTCTTCTTCAGCATTTCTCGAACTTCTGAAACTTTGTCCCACTGATTTGCCATAGCATGCATGTTAGAGAGAACAACAAAAGCACCAGTGGTCTCAGGAGCCAACTCAATAACACGATGAGCTGCATACTCCGCAATTTTGATAATCCTATGGTTCTTAGCCCCGCTCAACAAACTCATCAAAATTACACTATTTGGTCTCATAGGCATATTTTCGACTATTTTCTTTGCTTCTTCAAGTTGCCCAGCTCTACATAGAATGTCAATTAAGCAACCATAGTGTTCAATTGTGGGTTCTATTCCATATTTGTTTATCATCATATTGAAATATCCCCGGCCCTCGTCAACTAACCCAGCATGATTACAAGCATTTAATAACCCAATAAAGGTTACATCATTCGGTGTGATTTTAGCTTCACGCATCTGAAGAAAAAATTTCAAGGCAAGGGTAGCCATACCATGCAATCCTAGACCTACGATTATAGCAGTCCAATGGCCCAACTTCTTGTTCGGTATTTCCCCGAAAATGGATAGAGCACTCTCAATGCTCCCACATTTTGAGTACATCTCAATCAATGAAGTGGCAAGTATACCATCTATTCGAAAACTATTCTTTACCATATATGAATGTAGCCACTGACATTTACTTAGTAGGGCTAATCCCGAAATAGCAGAACTAGCACTCACTAAAGTGGCATTAGTTGGAACTAAATTTTCACCCAGCATTTCACAAAATAGCTCCAGCGCTTCGATAAGTTTTCCATTCATTTCGTACCCTGCAATCATCGTATTCCACGTGATTACATTTCTAAACTCCATTTGATCAAATAAACTACGGGCTGACTGAAAATTCCCCGATTTCATATACCCATTAATCATCGCATTCCAAGATACTAAATTCTTACTAGGCATACTATCAAAAATCTTTCGAGCTTCATCTACATTACCACTCTTCGAGAACCCATCAATCAACACGGTCCAAGAATACTGATCCCTCTCAGGCATTTCACCAAACAGCTCCAACGCCAGCTCAATTTCCCCGCATTTGGCGTACCCATCCAACAAAGAATTCCAACACACAGTATCCCTCTCCGGCATTTTATCGAACACTTTCTCCGCAAAATCCATTTCACTAAACTTCGAGTACATACTAACAAAGCTACTCTGCACATACATATCCAATCCAAACCCAATTTTCAATGCCAACCCATGAACCTGTTTCCCTTCCTTTACCGCCCCCAAACGTCCGCAACCCTTTACGACACTCGGAAAAGTGAAATCGTCTGGCAAAAAACCCGACCCAGAAACCAATTCCCGGAACAAAATCAGGGCTTCCTGCGATCGGTCATTTTCTACATAGCATTTAATGATTGAGTTCCAAGAAACTAAATTGGGTTTCCGGGTATGGTCGAAAACGGACTGGGCATATTCGGGATCGTTGATTTTAGGATTTGTGTAGAGAGATATGAGGTGGGAGGAGATGGAGGGTTGAGAAAATGTGTTGGTTTTGATGGTGAGAGAGTGGATTTGGGTTGTTTCTTGATGGGTTTGGGAGGATTTTAGAAGAGAGAGGTTATGAGAGAGAATTTGGGGATTTTGGGGGTTGAGAAATGTAGGGTTTATCATCATCTCTAAATTTTAGAGTTTGTGTGGGAAATTTAAGTACCAACGGTCATTTACGAGGTTATTTCTTTGATAATAGTACACCTTTGCCCCCTGAGGTTTAACTCTTTTGCAGTATTCCCCCCAAACTTTCAAAATTAGAGCATTCTAACCAGTATTTCTCGCTTAATCTCTCACTCTGGCTTTCTGAAAACCCATTTCTTAAGAAATCAAATATTTTAGAAATTTTCTACAATTCTATTTCTTGCAATCTCTTAAGAAATTATTATATAACATGTATCATACAATAAATTTTGAAAACATGTTTCAACTAACCTTATCAAAGGTTGTATAGTTTTGTTTAAAAAAAAATCACCAAGAAAAGCATAATAAAGAAATATTTTAACTTAATTTGAATTAGGATTTTATTGTTTTGGTGAGAAATTATTAAATTTTTAGTAATAATTATGAACAACAGAGTTTTCCACTAAAAATGATAATTTTTGCAAATTTCTTAAGATTTTTATTATTAAAAAAAACAATTTTCTTAATATTTTTAGAAAGAGAAACACTAATATGAACTTATGAAGTATTTAAGATCCTCTTTTTCCAATGTATAAGTTATATATTAAATAGAAAGAGGAGAGAACGAATGGTGGTAATGTTCATAGCTTTTTTTTTTAAAAAAAAAAACAAATAACATTTAGCCCTGGAGGTTTGATTCCTTCAAGAATCTCTCCCAATCTTTCTATAAGTAACACTTTACCTCTTCCCGCAATGTGTTTGAATTTTGTTAAGAAAAAGAGTGATCTTGGTATCAATGAAAAGCAAATGCGTGGTATCTTTGTGGATAGGTTTTGTTGCTTGCTTCACCACGATCATTCTTATTTTTTAGTTCTAACAATTTTATTGCGTTATATTAATGAAATCGGCGCTTGTGTTAAATCATACTAGAGAACGGTAATACAACTTCCATACTATAAAATTGCTTAGTTTTTCATGCTAACATTGTGCTATCAGAGAAGCTCTCTACGAATGGGATTAAAGCATTTGCGACGTGGTAGTCATGTCATGACGATGTGTCTACAACTTTGTGACAAATATAGTAACATATACACATCAATCTCTCGTGTATCCTTGAGACATGTATCCTGCCTCTACCTTGTTTGCAAAGTTGCACAACTTTTTAGTGAGGAAGAAAGTTCGGGTCTCGAGTCTAGCCTCTGTAATTAATCTTTTTTCTTCAAAATTTATTGTGTCTTCATGCTTACAAATGTATTTCTTAAGAACTTTTTCGTTGATCTTTTACCCTCCTTGAAGAGATTTTATTGATTCAACTTGAAAAAATGTAAGCTATGCTCCAAAATGCCATTGTTTAAAATCATAGAAATGGAAAGTATATAAAATCGGTGAAAGACACTTAGGAAAAACCTAAAACTGTTTTCACTCTAATTGCGATATTTGTCTGTACAATTGATTGATAATTATCCTATTAAATTAGAATTTTAAAAATAATTAAATTTAACATATATATATTTATATATAATATCAATTTATTATAATAGGGTTCTTCTGGCTGCATCTTGTAAGCAAAAATACTAACTTTTTCTACCTAAGAAAAGAACAAATGAAATAAAGTTTAAAAATTTCAATTTATTTAGGCCAAAATAACAGAAAAATTCAACTTAAAAGCTATACAACTAAATGTAATCCAATTTTATACAAAAAAGAAAAAAGTGGCGCTTAAAAGCCATTGTAACTTCCCTAAAATTTGAATAAAATTTTCATTTTAATAATAATATTATCCGTTGCATCATAATATTATTATAGCGTAGTATGTATGGTGTGGGATTAGCGTAGAGTATCATAGAAATGCGGTGTTGGACGGGGTTTATTGGTAGTCGCGCTAAGTTGTGTAAATCGAGTTCCGGATACTCAAATATCATTCCGAAAGTTGTAAGACACTTATATTATTGTCTATTGGTGATTATGGGTGTTTATGGAAAATTTTGACCCAATGTGAGCTTGGGTTAAAAATTTGCTTCCTGCAGTTGTGGATTGATAAATACTACATCCCCGATCAATCTGTGGTATGCTGATTGAACATAATTGGCGTGCACCAACACTTATTTTCTTCATTTCTTTTTCCCTAATCACGAAATTATAGAAAGAGAAGGGGTGGAGCCTCCATTTTTTTCAACCTTTGGAACTTAATATCATCTAGTATCGGGTCTCGTTTACGATTAAAAAGTAGAGATTCCTCATATTTGGAGCGAGACAAATATTTTAATGCAAGTCTCGTCTTTTGTCTATTTCATTTACATTTTCTCATTTTCTATG